>JANSMH010000058.1:0-114391 GCA_029299595.1 Grosmannia serpens | reverse complement strand
CATCCCCATCTCGCCCCCGCTCCCGCCCCCCCCCCCCCCCCCCAGCTCCCCCCCCCCCCCCCCGCCCCCCCCCCCCCCGCCCGTCCCCCGCCCCGCCCCCCCCCCCCCCCCCCCGCCCCCCCCCCCCCCCCCCCCCCCCCCCCCCCCCCCCGGGGCGGTATGCGTGCACGCATGGCTGCAACGGCTGATGGCTTACAAAATTGTTACAGGCAAATGCGGGCGATTCGAGAAGTGTCTTGGGCGTTAAGGGCCGTGCGAAGCCACTCTCATTCGACCACAAGCCACAGAACGATGGTAAGGTTTGGGGACTGCCGCCGTAGCAAGCCGTGTTGGTTGTTGGGTGGTCGATGTTCTAACGCTCTGGTTTTTCTTGCGGCACAGCGGAGAAGGCGCGGATCACAGCCGCTGGCGGCTTTGTCGACTTTGGGCGGGTGAACGGCAACCTCGCCCTCTCTCGCGCGATTGGCGACTTTGAGTTCAAGAAGAGCGCCGAGCTGGCCCCCGAGCTGCAGATTGTCACCGCGTTCCCGGACGTGACCGTGCACGACATGGGAGAGAACGACGAGTTCCTGGTGATTGCATGCGATGGTACGTACAAGTGCGGCGCGGCTCCGTTGCGACGTGGATGCTTACGGTGCTGTGTGTAGGCATCTGGGACTGCCAGTCGTCGCAGGCCGTTGTCGAGTTTGTGAGACGGGGCATTGCGGCAAAGCAGGAGCTGGACAAGATCTGCGAGAACCTGATGGACAACTGTCTGGCGTCGAACTCGGAGACCGGGGGCGTGGGCTGCGACAACATGACCATGCTCATCATCGGCTTCCTGCGGGGACGGAGCAAAGAGGAGTGGTACGAGGAGATTGCGCGGAGGGTGGCGAACGGGGACGGGCCCTGCGCACCGCCCGAGTACGGTAAGTAGTAGTCTTGATGGTCGCGAGCCTGCATCGGCGTTTGTTCCGACACGAGTTCCTGACACCGACGGGGTTTTCCGTCTTGCAGCTGAGTTCCGCGGTCCTGGCGTGCACCACAACTTTGACGACAGCGACAGCGGCTATGACATGGAGCCGGATCGGTCAAGCTCGTTTGGGGTGGGCGGGTACAACGGGCGGATCATTCTTCTGGGAGACGGGTCGGAGGTGCTGACGGACTCTGACGACACGGAGATGTTTGATCGGGAAGACAAGGACCTGGACAGCCAGGTGTCCAAGGCGTCGACGTCGGCGGACGGCGACGACAAGGGCGCCGTCGAGGAGGCGGAGAGCAGAGGGGCGGCGGTGCCGGCGAAGCAGGGCGGCGAGACGGCGGATGCGGCGCGGCCAGTGGCGGCTGCGACGACGGCGGGCACGGAGAAGCAGGCAACGCCGGAGAAGAAGTCGTGATGAGCACAGGAGGCAGGGGGGAGGCTTGTTCGTGTTTTTTTTTTTTTTTGGCGGTGCGAGCTGAATCAACGGGCTGATTGAGCTATCTTTGATGATTGGCCAAGATGGTTGGAGGAGAAGAGGTCGAGCTGTTTGTGTCTATGTGTATCCCATGCTATGTTTACGTCCTTTTTTTTCGTCTTTTTTTTCCTCGGGTTTTGCTCGTGCTTTTCTTCTGCGTGCTCATATATCAACGAATCATCAGACTTGGCTTTATCCGTCCAGACCAAGCCACGTTGCAAGCCTCTCAGTCGTGCTGTGGCCAGCCCGAGGGGGAAAAAGGAGAGAGAGGGCGCATGTATGACAAAGGGGTTCGTTGAGCAACAGGTCACGTGTCCAGGGAAAAAGAAGGGGCTTCGCATTTGATAATCAAACATAGAATCTATTTTCGAAGAGGCAGTGTGCGTCTGTGCCGTCTATATGTAAAGGGTGGTTGTCTAGCCGGCGTATCTTACACAATCGTCGTTTCTCTTTCAAGCAGCAGCAGCTGGTGGCTCTGGAGCGTGAGCACTGCGCGGCGCCATGTAGGGGACGTGGATGTCCATGAAGGCGAGGAAGCGCAGGTCTGGGTTTTTGGGGGGGGCGGCCCAGACGGGTCTCTGTTTCTGGCGGAGGGGCAGGCGGAAGAGCGAGAGGCGGTCCGGGGCGCGGCCGGGGGTGAAGCGGTCGCGCTGCAGGGCGTTGTCGTGGTTGAGGGCGAGCTGGAGGGCGTCGGCGAGCGGCAGGGCGGGTTCCCAGCGGTGGTAGCGGCGGGCGAGGCTGTCGCTGATGGCGTTGCCGAGATGGCTGTCGAGATGGCGGCCGGGCGTGTCGACGTCGGCGCGCAGGACGTGGGCCATGCGGCGGGCGTCTTCGGGCGAGACGCGCGGGCGCTGGGTCGGCTGGCGGGAGGGCCTGGCGCCGGGGCCGGCGTGGTGCTGGAGCAGCAGGCCGCTGACGCGTTTGCGGACCCAGTGGCTGGTCAGCCGGGCGGCGCTCGCGTAGTGCCAGACGACGGCGAGGACGGTGGGCAGGCGGCGCAGCCAGGCCATCTCGAAGAGCAGCTGGTACGTGAGGGCGTCGGGGACGACGGCCGGGAGCGGTGGCGGCGGGCGTGAGGTGGAGGAGGAGGGGGAGGTGGAGGAGGAGGAGGAGGAGGAGGAGGAGGTAGTAGAGGAAGAAGTAGAGGAAGAGGTAGAGGAAGAGGTAGAGGAAGGGGTAGAGAAAGACGTAGAGGAAGAGGCTGTAGTGCCAGGCCGACGGCCGGTGGGCATCAGCCGGAGAAAGGCAATGGCGTGGCGCAGGCTGTTGTGGGTCTTGCAGTGGGTGAGGACGGTGTTGAAGGTGACAATGTCGGGGGGCTGGCAGCCGAGGGGGGCGGGGACGTGGTCGTCGGGCGGGAGGGGCCGCAGGAGGGCGATGAGGCGGCGACAGTCGTCGAAGCGGCCGTGGCAGCCGAGGACGTGGAGGAGGGGATGGGCGGCATCGCGGCCGAGCCAGCGGGGGCCGTAGCAGGCGGTCTGGCGGGCGAGGAAGCGGTCGAGAAAGGGCTGGTCGGCGGGGGGCCGGTCGGCTGGGTCGGCGGCCCGGCGCAGCCGCTGCAGGGCGCGCTCGGCGGCGTGGTGGACCATGAGGGGCGCGACGCGGCGCACGGCGGCAGGGCTGTCGAGCAGGCGGCGGGCGTGCATGGCGTGCAGGACGTGGCGCTTGACCTCCTCGCTGGCAAAGAGGCGCAGGAAGAGCAGCCAGGTGTCGAGGTCGGGCGCGTGGCCGCGGCCGCGCAGCAGCAGCAGCGTGGCGCCAAAGTTGCGCAGGTCGCGCGTCTTGACCTGCGACGCCAGCAGCACGTTGAACGTCGTCGTGTCGAGCGGCAGTCCCAGCGCCTCGGCCCGCACGAAGAGCGCCCGCGCCTCCGGCCGGAAGGCCTCGCCGTGGCGGCACACAAACGCCAGCGCCATGTTGAACGCCGCCGTCGACAGCGCCGGCCGCGCCGCCTCGTCCGCCAGCAGGCCCTGCAGCAGCGCCACCACCGCGCGGTCGTGGCTCGGCGGGCTGCCCGGCGGCGGCGCCACGCGCTCGTCGTCGGCGTCCAGCCCGCTGCCAACGTCCGCGATGTCGTACAGCTTAGTCACCAGGTGGGCCGCCGGCCGCCCGTTGGTCAGCGCCGCCACGTAGTGCTCGAGCGAGTCACGTGTCCACGTCGCCGGCCGCGGCACGTCGCGCACGTGGCGGCGCAGCACGTGCGGCCGGAACGCCGAGTCGTCGCGGCGCTTGGCGTCGTTGCGGTGGTGCGACGTGGACACGAGCCGCCAGACGTCGCCGGCGAGGGCGGACGCGTGCGGCGACGGCGGTGCGGCCGCGGCTGTCGCCGTGACCGTGGCCAGGCTGCCGAGGCCGCGGCCGCCGGGATCGGGGTCGCGACTGGTCACAGCCACGGCCACGGGGACGGCGTCCTTGGCGAGCCGCAGCACCTCGGCAGCGGCGCGGCGGATGGCCGTTGCCGTGCCGGACAGCGTGAGCAGCCAGGCGTGGTCGCCGCCGTCGCCGTCGGGCTGCTCGCGGCGGTACAGCTTCAGCACGCTCTCGGTGCGGCCGCGCAGCGCCCACAGGCTGCCGTCGGTGCCGCGCAGGAGCTCGCCGACGGCCAGGCTGTCGCGCGGCAGCAGGAACGAGACGCCCTCGCGGTGCCAGGCCGACGACGCCGACGACGCCGACGACGACGGGGCGCCCACCGGCGGCAGCCCCGGCAGCAGCGGCGCCAGCGCCGACAGCGCCGACCACTCCTGCTGCTGGGCCGTGCCCTCGACCAGCCGCCGCAGGATCGCCCGCCAGTCCGGCAGCGGCCGCAGCTGCGCCTGCCGGATCGCCTCCAGCCGCGCCTGCCGCACGACCGACTTCTTGTGCCGCAGCCGGCTGCGCCGCGTCTCGTTCGGGTGGCTGTACCGCACGAACGGCTCCACCAGCGCCGACAGCGACGACGACGACGACGACGACGACGACGACGACGATCCGGCCGGCCCCAGAGGGTCCCGCGCCAGACTGTCCAGCAGCACCGCCCCCGGCGACGGCTGTCCGCCGTCGTCGGCCCGCCCACACACGGCGTCGTCCCGCCGCAGCAGGCCCGCCACGCCGCCCGTCTGCTGCTCCGCCAGCTGCCGCCGCTGGCGCTCCTCCGCCTCCCGTGCCAGCGTCGGCCATGACACTACTGCTGCTGCCGCCGTCGTCTCCGCGGTCACGGGACTCGTCGCTGCTGTCGTCTCCGCCGCGGCGCCGCTGCTGCTGAACCGCCTGTCCACCGCGACACTTCCCCCCCTCGGACCCGCCGCCCGCCGCCCGCTACCAAATGCTGCTGCCGTCCCGTCTGCCGCCGTCGTCGCCCGCGCCGTGCCTCTGAGCGCTGCGGCTGCGCCGTGCACGAGCGGCCGCACTCTCCTCCATTGTAGCTCCACGCGCGGGGGCATTGATGCATCTGCGGCTATGCCAGGGCCCGTACCATGACGTCGGGGAGACCGCGCACACGACTGAAGAAGGTCGTTCTTGTTGTCGTGCTGCGTTCTCGCTTGTCGTGCTTCGCCTTTCACTTGTCGTCGTCCTCTCTCTTCTGGCATCCTACGAATATTTCCTCGGGACGGAAATTCTTTTTTCCTATTTCATGCTCTAAACCTGCTATGCTATGAATGTCCGTGTCACGTGATGTCCAACTCCCTCCCAACCCATCTCCCTCGCTTCTTCAGACGCTTGCTTCTTCAGCCTCGGCCGGTCGGCCAGCCGGCCTGCTGCCGGCGACGTCGCCGCTCTGCGCCATGGCCCGCACGTCGCTCCAGTACTCGAGCCGGCGCACCTCCTCGTCGGCGTGGCGCACAGCCGCCGCCAGATAGCCGACGCGGCGGCCCAGCGCCTGCAGCCGGTGGACGTCCCCGTCGGCCTGGTCTGCTCCGGTTCCGGTCTCCTTGTCTCTCGCCTCCACCGCCGCGTCGTAGGCGGCGGTCAGATGAGTCAGCAGGATGCGCCGCGGCGCCTGGAACACGAACTGGGCCATGACCTCGTGCATGACGTCCTGCAGGCGCACGAGGTCCTCGCCGGCCTGCAGCAGGTACCTGTCCACGGCCTCAATCTTTTCCCGGTCGATGCGCGCGCCGTGCAGAAAGTGCATGAGCGTGTCCGCGCTGTCAATGACCTCGGGCAGGGTCGCGATGCCCTCGTCGTCCTGGCCCTCGTCGTCCTGGCCCTCGTCGTCGTCCTGGCCCCCGCTGCCGTCGTCCTGGCTGGCGCCGTCCAGCTGGATGGGGGCACTGCCGCTGCCGTTGCCGCCGCTGCCGTTGCCGCGGCCGTCGCCGCCGGCCCCCGTCCGGGTGGTGTCGAGGCTGGACCGGGCGGTGCGGCTGCCTCTGCTAGGGCTGCGCCGCGCCCCTGTGGCCGGCAGGACGACAAAGTAGTCGGGGTTGAGCAGCTGCGGGTCGGCGAGGCCGTCGCTGCTGGCGTCGGCCGGGGTGCCGGCGGCAGCGGCGGCCGAGACGGCGGCGGCGGCGGCGGCGGCGGTGCGCTTGACGCGCTTGCGGGTCCAGACGCGGCGGCGCACAAAGGAGCTGTACCAGGCGGGGCCGTGCCAGGAAAAGACGCGGGCAAACATGAACGAGTACTCCCAGCCGTCGTCGTCGGTGCCGTCGTCGTGGTTGACGCGCCAGGCCGGCCAGGCCCACTGCCACGACGGGTCGGGCACCTGGGCCGTGCGGATGTCCGTCGGGCTCGTCTTGCCGGCCGCGTTGGTCCACGGCGACGGGTCGAGGTTGCCCAGCGCGCGCGCCGAGAAGAGCGCGATGCCGCAGAGGATGCAGCCGCGCTCGTTTTCGTACAGCACGTCCACGGCCGACGCCGTCTCCACGCCGCGCCCGTCTGCCTGCTGCAGCGACGGCCGCCCGCGCCCGCGCCGCTCTGCCCAGGCCGACCCCGTGGACCCCGTGGACCCCATGGACCCCATGCTGACCCGACTGCCGCTGCCCGTCTTGGCCAGCAGCGCCGCCGACGACGAGCCCGTCGGCGTCGGCACCAGCGTGGCCCCCGTCATGACCGGCTGCACCGCGGGCTCGCTGACCTGGATGCCGCCGCCATCGCCCTCGTCCGTCGCCGCCGTGATGGTCACGGGCGGCGGCGCCAGCCGGGACCGGCCGCCACCGCTGTCGTCGCCGAAACCGTCGTCGTCGCCGTCGTCGTCGTCGTCGGCAGCATTGTCAAACAGGCGGATCTCGTGGTCGAAGTCGCTGTCCTTTAGAGGCGGTGCCCGGCGCGACGTGCGGTTCGTGATCCTTTGCATGCTGGCATAGCGAGGGGTCGATGGAGGAATCAAGGTCGTAGAGGAGAAACACGGGAAACAAAAAGAAAAAAAAGGATAAAACAGTTCTAGAACGTCATGCCGCGAAAACAAAAAGTCAGGGTGCAGCAGCAGGCGCTAAACTGCGGCCTGTGGAAGGACCCACTCCCAGTGCTGTTTACGGAAGGCGCGCTGCGCCAGGACCTGCTGCTGCTTGCGGGGAAGCCGTGGCCGAGAACAGCGTTTACGTCATGGCCGCAGAGCACGATGAGCGAATAGAGTGGCGAGCCGCTGCGCGCACGTTACCGGGCTATATAAACGCATTGGGGGGGGACAGGATCATGCCATCAGACGACCGTCCTTTCTCCTCCCTCACCGAAGCGCAAAACATCCAGTCTGCCGTCCTCCACCGTCATTCACCCCTGTCAATCAATCGCTCTGCTGTCCAACATGTCTCGCTCTCGCATGCCCATCGCCCTCGGCACCGCCGTCGTGGCCGGTGCCGGCTACTATCTGTACCGTGCTGGCGGCAGCCCCAAGGCGGCCGAGACCAGGTTTGAGAGTGCGTCCCCCCTCGTCAACTCCTTCCCCTCCTCCGCATGCGCTGACCGTCCAGACGATCTCAAGTCGGTTCGCGCCAGCGCCGAGGCCGGCGGCCAGCAGGCGCACACCGAGGCGCAAAAGATTGGCGCCCAGGCCGGCGCCAAGGTGGACGAGGCGGTAAGCAGGGAGAGAGAGAGAGAGAGAGAGAGAGCGCGACAGAGGGGCTACGGCTGCTGACAGACAATAGTGGAACAAGGCGAACCAGCAGTACGGCCGCGTCGCGGCGGATGCGCGCGACGTCGCCGACAAGGCGGCCAAGTCGGCCGAGGCGTACGCCAAGGACGCGCAGGCGCGCATCAACCAGGGCGCCGACGCCTTTGACAAGAAGGTCGAGGAGACGGCGGCCAAGACGAAGAGCGGGCTGTCGAGCTGGTTTGGGGGGAAGTGAGGGTATTAGGGGATCCAAGTCACTCAGTATGATTAGTCATCCGTAAGAGTGTAATCCAATTAGTTATCCAAAGACTGCTGCGAGATCACCTTGCGCCTGTTGTCCCTCATCCAATTAGTCACCCACGCGGGAAGGTCTTGAGGATTAGTCAGCACGACCGTCTACTCCGTAAATCCAATTACTCATCCATAGACGGCAATCTGCTCCGTACATCAGATCACCGTTGCCAACTCCCTCGTCACCAACTCCCTCGTCACCACCCCCCCCCCCCACGACCCCCCTCACGAAAGCCCTGCGGCCACCATCTTGAGGACGTCCTCGACGGAGCGGCCGGCGTTCTTGGGGTTCTTGGCGACGGCCTGCCAGTGCTCGCCGTGGCGCGGGTCGTTCTGGACGCACTTGGCGACGACCTCGGCCTGCTTCTCGGCGGTGCCGTGCTGCAGCAGGAAGCGGTAGTACCAGGCCCAGGCGTCGCCGGCGTCGGCGTCGAGCACGAGGGCCTTTTCGAACCAGTTCTGGGCGCGCTCGAGCTTGCGCTCGGCCCAGAAGACGCGGGCCACGGCCACGAACAGCAGCGCGTCGTTGTCGACCTGCTTGATGGCCTCGAGCGAGAGCGGCTTGCGCTGCGTGCGCGGCTCCAGGTGCCAGATGCGCTCGGCCCAGAGCAGCCCGCTGCGCGGCATCTGCCGCAGCGCCGTGGCCATCAGCGCCCGCGCCTGGGCCGCCTGGCCGGCCCGCCGCTCCACGCGCACCAGCTCGCACCACAGCTCCGGCGACCGCGGCACCGCCTGGCGCGCCCGGTCCAGCACGCTGCGCGCCTTGACCACCGCGCCCGCGCCCTCCTCCAGCCGCGCGTACAGCAGCCACAGCGCCACCGAGCCCGGCACCGCCTTGACCCCCGCCGCGTACGCCGCCCGCGCCTCGGCCACCCGCCCCAGGTCCTGCGCGTAGATCTGCCCCTTGAGCATCCACAGCTTCGCCGCGCCCGGAAACAGCTGCAGCGCCTCCTGCACCAGCCCCAGCGCCGCCTCGCTGCCGTCGTCGCCGTGCTGCCGCTCAAACGCCACGCTGCGCATCCACACCCGGTCCGTCGGCGCGTTCTGCCGCGCCGTCGCCAGCAGCTCGCGCGCCCGGCCCACGAACCCGTTCTCGGCCTCCAGCTTCACCGCCGCCAGCCAGATGTCCTCGTTGTTCGGGTTCTGGCTGAACGCCCGCCCCAGCACCCGCCGCGCCTCGTCCAGCTCGCCCGCGCCCAGCCGCTCCTTCGCCAGCATCATCCACAGCACCTCGCTGTGCGGCACCGCCTCCACCGCCCGCTCCAGCACGCCGAACTGCGCCTCCCGGCTCCCGTGGCTGCGCTCCAGCTCGGCCGCCGCCAGCCACAGCGTCCGGCTGTTGACAAACACCCCCAGCGCGTGTCCGTAGATCGCCCGCGCCGTCGCGTATCGCCCCCGGTTCGTGCTCTCGCGCGCGTCCTCCATCCACGTGTCCTTGCGGTCGTCGTCCTCGTCCAGCCCCCATCCCACCGTCTCCCGCACGATGCTGCCGCACGTCTCCACCGCCCCCTCGGCCTCGCACTTTTCCGCCTCCGCCAGCCACTCCTCCCGCTTCGGCATCGCCCCCTCCTTGGCCAGCGACTGCACCGCGCTCCGCATCACGCTGCCCCCCCTGCTGCCGCCCCGGCCCGCGCCCGCCTCGCCCAGCTGCTCCTGCAGCCGTGCCGCCGCGATCCAGATCTCGTGCGACGTCGGCACCGCCTTGCGCGCCCGGTTCAGCACCGCCTTGGCGTTCTTCGGGCTCTCCAGCCGCGCCAGCGCCAGCCACAGGTCGATCGACGCCGGGATCAGCTCCGTCGCCTTGGCCAGCAGCAGCCGCGCGTCCTCCGCGTCCTCCTCCAGGTTCACCGCCTCCTTCCACAGCGCCTCCGACTCCGGGATGTGGTCCAGCGCCCGTCGCACCACCCGCTTCTTCGACAGCGGGTCGCTCTCCAGCTTCATCGCCTCCACCCACAGCCGCACCGACCGCCGGTTCGCCTTGATCGCCTCCGCCGCGATCACCTTGGCGTTGCGGCTCTCGTTCAGCCGGATGTTCTCCAGCCACACGTCCTCGCTGCGCGGGCAGTGCTGGCACCCCCGCCCGATCACGTTGCGCGCCGCCACCACCTTGCCCGCCAGCTCCTCCACCCGCGCCGCCGCGATCCACCCCGGCGCGCTCGTCGGGTTCGACTCCACCGCCGACTTCAGCAGCTTCCGCGCAAAGTCCACGTCGCTCACGCTCACCTTCTCCGCCGTCTCCAGCTTGTTCAGCGACGTGATGTACCCCTTCGGGTCCACGCTCGTCGACGTCCCCAGCACCGAGCTCGTCCCGCCCGTCGTCTGCGACGCCTGGTCCAGGTGTGCCTGCAGCACCTTGTCGCGGGCCGCTCCGATCTTGGCAAAGTTGGTCATCGTCCCGTCCTTGCCGCCCGTCGACGAGCCCGCCCCGTCCTCCGCCACCGTCGTCCCCATCTCGCCCGCGTCCCGCGCTGCCGCCAGCACCGTGTCCGGCACCGCGTAGAACCGCTGGCGCTGCGCCTCGCGGTTCCGCTTCGTCTTGCCCGTCATGTCCTTGACGTCCGGCAGGTTCAGCCACTCCTCCGCCGACACCGTTCCCAGCGCCCGCTTCAGGTCGGCAAACTGCGCCTCGATCTTGGGGTTCTGTCGCTCGTATTCGTCCTCTTCCATTCGCTCGCGTGCTTCCCTGGTAGAAGAAAAAAGAAAAAAAGAAAAAAAGAGTCGGTAATCCGTTCATCTGGGCCATCCACGATATAAACCAACGGCACTGGACGCGCACAGCTGGGAACGGAACGCCTGCACATACCTTTGTTTCTGCCGCCGCCGCGCCATCCGCTCGTCCACCTCCTGCCAGATCTGGTCCGCCTCCTCGTCGTCCTTCTCGTAGATTCCTCCCGCGAACAGCCCGACCTCGTTGTCCGGGTCCTGGTAGCGGCCCTCGCCCTCGTTGTCGCCGCCGCCTTCCTTGCCCTCCCCTTCCGCCTTGCTCTGGAGCTGCTGTGCCCGCTTGGCGATCGCCGCCTTCATCTGCTCGTCCGTCGGCCCGACATGTGTCGGTCCCAGATCCGACCGCGTGACGAAGCTCGTCGCGCCTCGACCCACGCCCGCGACATAGTTTTCTGGCGCCTTTTGGTTCAGGAAGTCGGGGAAGCTCGCCATCGTTGTGGATGCCGCTGGTGATGCGACTTTGTATGGAGGAGACGGGAGAAGACCGTAGACGGAGAAAACTACCGAGTAATGTTGACCGGCAGAATGAGCTCAGCCTGGGATGCAGTGACCGCCTGATTACGTAATACTAGACACGTGACTCGTCCCAGGAACGAACGCATTTCCATTAGAATCAAATGCCTTGGGTCACAACGCGCCAACATACAGATGTCACTATGAAAAAAAATCCTACAAAAAACACCGTTTTCCTCTTTCCCTGCCTGCCCGGGTCTCGTTCGCCCCTGTCGAGCTGGCCAGTCTGTTTCCACCCCACCCCCCCCCCACCCCCCCCGGGCCAGGACGCCTACCTGCCGCTCTGCTGCATCTTGAGGATCTCGTTCTGGTACCGCATCTTGAAGCCGTTGGTCAGGGCGCGCATGTCCGGGTACGCCACCTTGAGCAGCTCGAAGCCCTTGGGAATCACCCGTACCGGCCACGCGTTCACGCGCGTGTTCCGGTTCACCTTGAAGCACAGGAAGAAGTAGCCCGGATGCTTGCCGTCCAGGCAGAAGGCGTACGAGGACCGGTTCGGATTGGCGTCCATGTAGGTTGTGAGCCATTTTTCTGGAAAGTCAGCATGTAATACAGAGCAGCCAGCAGCAGCGAGCGACCGGCAGCCAGCAGCAGCGAGCAACCGGCAGCCAGCAGCAGCAACGAGCAACCGGGAACGAGCAACCGGGAACGAGCAACCGGGAACGAGCAACCGGCAACCGGCAACTAGAAACCAGAAGCCAGCTAGCAGCCAGCAACTAGAAACCAGAAACCAGCAACTAGAAACCAGAAACCAGAAACCACCCCCAAAACTCACCAATATCCGCCCGGGTCCCTTTTTGGAACTTCTCGTTCTGCATCATCTCGTCGACCTTTTTGGCCATCGCCTTGACGTGCTCCACAATCAGCTCGTCCAGATCCGTGTACGAGTACTTGCCGCCGATGCGCAGCAGCCGCCCCACGGAGAACTCGTTCTCCTTCTGCAGCTCCAGCACGTCAATGTGCTCGTACACGCCGTCGGCCACCTTCCACGTCACCACCAGGTGGTCGTTGCCGCGCGACGACGGCCGGATGACCATGTCGCCCGCCGCCTGCGAGCCCAGGTACTCCTCGGCCTGCGTCGCGTTGAACGGCCGGAACAGCGGGTGCTTGATCACGCGCTGGGTCCGCCCCGTCGTCCGGTCCTTCTCCGTCAGCTCCTCGCGGTCCTGGTCCTCCTGCCGGAAGTCCCACGTGCCGCGCTCGTGGTCGACAAACTTGCGGTACGGCCGCCGCAGCGCGTCCTCGCGCACCGACAGCTTGCCGCTGAACTCCTTGCGGTTCAGCTCCAGCAGCTTCGCCTGCACCGTCTGCCCCTGCCGCAGCACGTCGCGGATCGAGTGCCGGTACGACACCTCGTGCGCCTCCACGCGGCCCTCGATGCCGCAGTCCAGCTTGACAATGGCAAAGTCGTCCTTGACCACGCGCACCACCACCGGGATGATCATGTTCTCGCACAGCGACTCCTTGGACTCGCCCGTGAACATGGTGAACACAATGTCCGCGCCCAGGCTCACGTACTTGCGGCGCAGCTCCTCGTACGGCGCCTGCAGCTCCGCCCGGATCGTCTCCAGCGTGGCCCGCTTCTTCTGGTTGTAGTTGCGCAGCAGCTGGTCCGCGTACTCCTCCAGGATCAGCTCGTTGACCTTTTCCTGCTCCTCCTCCTTGAACAGCTTGCGCACGATCGCCCCCGGCCCGTTCTCGTCCGTCTCCGCCTTGACGTCCTCCTCGTCCAGCTCCAGCGCGTCCGCCGCCATCTTGCGCCCCAGCTCGTAGTCCTCCGGGTGCACGCGCGTGTTGTCCAGCGGGTCCGACGCCGGGTTCGAGCTGTCGTACTCGATGTACAGGAAGCTGGCGCAGTTGTTCCACACCCGCGGGCCCACCACCGCCAGCTTGCCGCTGTCCGGGTCGCCCACGAGCTCGTCCCGCGAGTTCACCACGCCGCCGTTGGCGTTGATGCCCTTGATCACCGCCGACGCCTTGCGCGGGCCCAGGCCCGACACGTACGGCAGCAGGTTCGCCGCGTACGCGTCGTTGACCACCTCGTTGATGTTGACGCCGCACAGGTTCACCATGTCCACCATGGCCGTCTCCAGCGCCCGCCCCAGCTTCTCGGCCGGCAGCAGGTGCTGGCAGGCGTGGAAGAGCAGCGACTGCACGTCCCGGCCCAGCGCCGCGTACTCCTTCATCGGGTTCTGCAGGTACCGCGCCAGGGCCACGCAGTAGCGGATCATCGGGTTCAGCGTCGGGTGCTCGCGCGCGCCCCGGTCGCTGTCCTTGTACAGCCGCGCCACCTCGTCGTTGACGATCACCACCTCGAGCGCGTCGCTGCGGTACTCGTTCGTCTCCGCGTCCTCGTACTCGGGGCCCATCAGCCCCTTCTCGCCGATCAGGCCCTCCACGTCCCGCACCAGCTTGTTCGTGTCGGCCGAGAAGCCGCTGACGCCGATCACGTCCGGCCGTCGCCGCTCCACCAGCCCGACAAACGCGTCGCGCTCCTTGTCGCTGCGCGCCAGGTTGCCGAAGCTGCCCTGCTCCATCACCCGGCCGTCCTCGCCCACCCAGGCCCAGAAGACGGGGTCGCGCCCCGGGTCGCCCATGCCGTTGGACAGCGCCAGCACGCGCGGCGACGTGCCCAGCACCATGTCCTTGGGCTTGAATGGCGCCTGGTCCAGCCGCTTCGAGTACTCGTCCCGGCAGATCTTGAGCACCTCGTCCTGGCAGGCCGTCCGCAGCGAGTCCTTGACGCCCTTGGCAATGACCCTGTCCAGCTTGGGCACCGCCAGGTCCAGCACCTTGCGGCGCTCCTCGTTCCAGGCGTCGGCGCGGTCGCTGAAGTTGTCCGACGCGAACTCCGTGTACAGCTGCCGCCGGAAGTCGCGCTCGTTCTGCAGCGCCAGCGTCACGTCCACCAGCCCCTCCTCCTCGGCCCGCATCATCTTCAGGAACACCTCGGGCCGCCGGGCCAGGTCGCTGATCGTCTGGTTGACGAGGTACTTGATCTCGTAGAACGGATGGGACTCGTCGATCTTGCGCAGGCCCTTTTCCGTGCGGTGGCAGCTCACCAGCCCGTTGGTGTAGTAGGCCACGCGGAAGAGCTTGCGCATCCGCGGGCTGGTGAACAGCTCCTCGGCGTACATCTGCCGCGCCGCCGCAATCACGCCGTCGGCCGTGCCGTACGTCTCGTCCGTCAGGCTGTCGGCCAGGTCGACCGGCAGCTTCTGGTCGTCGTCGGCCGACACCTTCTTGCCCAGCCGCAGCGCGTTCTGGGCCAGGCGGTCGGCGCTGATGCCGTAGGCCCGGGCAAAGCCGTAGGCCCGGGCCCTGCGGATGCGCTCAAAGACGGACGTGGCCTTGGCGCCCGGCCGCTTGGTGACGACCTCCCGGGCCGAGCTGCCCTCGGCCACCAGGTCCTTGAGCTGGCCGGCGTACTGGAAGTGCAGGTAGTCCTGCAGGTCCTGCAGCTCCTCCATGGTGGCGGCGTCGGCCAGCATGGCCTCGAACATCTTGTCCTCGGTGCCGAAGGCCCTGCGCAGGTTCTCAAACGAGCGCTCGAGCGCGTTGCGCTTGTCGATCAGCGAGCGGAACTTGATGTCGAGCTCGAGGATGCGCCACAGGTCGTCCTGGTTCAGCAGCTTCTCGGCGCTGACGTCGTAGTCGGCGCCGTCGGCCTCGTCGCGGTGGCTGGCGCCCTGGGGCTGGCGCGCGTGGATGAGGTAGTCCTTGCGGTGCTGGAAGACGTAGGGCACCTCGACGTCGTCGACGACGAAGAACTCGAGCACCTTGCCGACGGCCTTGCTGAAGGGCACGTGCAGGTCGGCCGACAGCTGTTTGGTGGGCCAGAGCAGGTTGATGACCCAGCGGGCCTCCTCCTTGAACTGGTCGGGCGTGATCTGCAGGTTGCGGAACGGCTGGCGGTCGATCTGGAAGCGCTCGGGCTCGTCGGTGTAGCGGATCTTGTTGTCGCCGTCGGTCATCAGCTTCTCCTGCAGCTGGGACGGCTCAAAGACGTCCTTGAGCTCGATGCCCTGCTCCTCGCGGCCGCGCTCCTCGTCCTCGTCCTCAATGTCAAAGACCCAGGCGTAGTCGCCGCCGTCGCCAAAGATCTTGTCCATGTCGTCCAGGGCATCCTTGTCGAGGCCGGCCGTGTCGATGACGCCGCCGATGAAGCGCTCGCGTGGCCGGGCCACCTCCAGGTCTTCCTGGCGCTGGAGCCGCTCGTCCTCGTCTTCGGGAAAGTCTTCTTCGATAAAGTCGTCCATGTCGTCGGCCGGGCCGCGGTGGCCGTGTCGGGCGTACCGGTCCTCGGCCGGCTCGTCCTCTTCATCCGAGAAGATCTGTGCGAGGTCGGGTCGGTCGGTTCGCTGGCCGGCTTCGTCGCGATGGCCGCGCTTGAGACGTTTAAACTTTGGCTGCGACGCGTCAGCTGGGAGGGAAACGCTGGTAAACGCTGGACAACGCTGGACAACGCTGGACAACGCTGGAAAGAGCAAGTCATCAATCATACCTGGGCTGCTGCCTGGCGCTCCCAGTCCGGACGGGACTCGCCGATCAGATCCAGGTCCTCCTCGTCCAGCTGGGCTTCCTCCTCGCGCTCGGCTCGCCGACGCTTCTTCCTGCGCTTGCGCTCGTGGTCCGACACCTCGTCGTCCTCGTCCTCGCTCTCGTCGACGATGAATCCCTCGCGAATCTGTGGTGCCAAAAGGCGGTCAGCTTCCGTGCCGGACAGGCCCCGCTGCGCCCGTTGTCGAACTCACCTTGGCCGCCTCTTCCTCATCGTCATCGTCGTCCTCCTCATCGCTGGAGTCCTCAATTCGAGCGGCCCTTTCCTTGGTGCGACGCCGACTGCCGTCTTCCTCATCGTCATCCTCCCCATCAAAGGACTCGTCGTCCTCCTCGGAGCCCAGCTCGGCCTCGCCCGAGATGAAGTCTGCGTGTCTGCTCATGGCGGAGAGAAAAAGGGAGAAAAGGGGGAGTGGCGGAGATGGCAGAGCGGCCGTGGTGCTACGGAGGGATGATGTGCGTGATTGTCAGGGGGATGGGCGATGGACAGCCGACGCTGGGGACCGGATGGGAGAAAGAGTCGCGGAGAGACACCCACGGGTGGTTTGCGCAGGGTGTGGCGTCTGGAAGTCGGCTTTGGTGCAAAGTAATTTTTTGGAGACGCGAAAAAGAGGTGCTGTAGAGCCTCCATACGGAGCCCGGCCTGTGATTGGCCGTTGCTATGGCGGTAGGCCTCCACTTGTTCAGCGCGTGCACGTGACGCGTTGGGGATCGAGTTGACAGATACGCTCGACGGTGATATAGCGATCGAGGTGGTTGAGGTGGTTGGGGTGATTGAGTTGATTAGGGTAATTGAGGTGATTGAGGTGATTGGGTGAATGACAGTGATCGACAGTAAGTATATGGTTGACGTAAAGCTGGATCTCGGGAGCTCAGCTTCAGCAGCCAAGCAGTTGTTCAACCGATGATGCCATACTCCAAGTCCCTGTAGCTCCAGGGCAGTGCATGCGCTGAAGGCCACTGTGGCCCCACTGTGCGCGTCTCTCTCACTGGCAAAAAAACGGCGCCCTCCATCTTGTCGTCTGCGCAGCCAGCACGGGATCCGACCCAGCGGGCAAATGGCTCTGGCAACGCAGTTCCTCACCAGCATCCGCGGCTTTGTCGGGCGGCAGGACGGCGCGTCGCTGCGCGACTGGCTGCAGGTCGACGGCGGCGCGGCGCCGCAGTACTTTGCGCTGGCGCAGGAGCTGCGCGTCGGCTTCCGCGACGAGGCCGCCGTCGGCAGCCTGGTCGAGCGGTGTCTGCCGACGGACGAGGACGACGGCGACGGCAGCGGCGTGCCGTGGCCGGGCCTGGTGTCGTTTGTGCGCGACTACATGCTGTACTGGCGCGCCGTCGACTTTGACGACCTGCCTGCTCTTCACGTTTTGTTGGGTGGTCTCCTGACGTGAGTTTTTGGTCTTTTTTCATTTTCACACACACACACACACTCTCTCTCTCTCTCTCTCTCTTCACGCACACCCCTCTCCTTCTCCCTCCCCCCCTCTCCCTCCCCCCCCTACTGACAACCCAGATCCTGCGCCACGGCCCTGTCACACCCCACACACGGCACCCTCATGCTGGAGACCGGCGTGGCCGTGTCCGAGTCGCTGGCCCGGCTGGTCATGATCCTGCATCGACGGCCCGACCTGATGCGACGGCTCCGGCCGGGCGGCGCCGGCGGTGGCTCGGCTGCGGCGGCGGCAGCGGCGGCCGGCGGCGACGAGGAGCGCAAGTCGCTCACGGAGAACACGGCGGACGCGATCCAGAAGCTGTTCACGACGTGTCTGACGGACCGGTCGAGCAGCCGCTGGAGCCGGCCCGAGGGCAAGAAGACGGCCGTCTACCGCTTCGCCAACCTGGTGCTCAAGCTGCTCTTCGCCGGCAACAAGGCGCGCTGGGCCGTGCAGATGTTCACCAACATCGCCTCGACCGGCCCGCCGCTGGCCCTCTATCCCGCCGCCCAGCGCGTCACCTACCTCTACTATCTCGGCCGCTTCTACCTCGAGAACAACCACTTTGCCCGCGCCGCCCTCTGCCTCGACGCCGCCTACCGCCAGACCCCCCCCGCCTGTCGCCGCCACCGCCGCCTCGTGCTCGCCTACCTCATCCCCGCCAACATGCTGCTCGGCCGCTTCCCCTCCGACGCCCTGCTGCTCCGTCCCGAGGCCGCCGACCGCCTCCGCCCCGTCTTCGCCCCCCTCGTCGCCGCCGTCCGTCGCGGCAGCTTCGTCGCCTTCCACGCCGCCCTCCACCAGCACGAGGCCTGGCTCTTCCGCCGCGGCCTCCTCGCCACCCTCGCCTACCGTCTTCGCCCCCTCCTCTGGCGCTCCCTCGCCCGCACCACCTTTCTGCTCACCTACCACCCCCCCAGCAGCGACCCTTCCGCCGCCCCCTCCACAGCCACCACGACCGCCCGTCGCGCCGCTCCCACCCTCGACCTCGCCGACCTCCTCGCCGTCGCCACCCTCGCCCAGCACCAGCTCGAGGGCTGGGTGCCCGTCGCCCCCGCCCCCCGCCCCCGTCCCCCCCATACCAACTCCCTCTTCCTCCGCGCCGTCGCCAACACCACCGCCGAGAACAACAGCCGCAACCCCCCCTCCAGCACCGTCGCCACCCCCCCCGGCGGCCCCCGGCGCCTCCGCCCCAGCGAGGGCCTCATATGGGGCAACCTCCGCGTCACCGCCGCCGACGTCGAGAGCATCGTCGCCTCCCTCGTCGCCCAGGGCCTCATGCACGGCTTCGTCGCCCACGCCGCCGGCAAGTTCGCCGTTGTCGGCGCCAAGGCCAAGGGCAGCGCCGTCCTGGCCGGCTGGCCGCCCGTGGCCGACGTCATGCGCGAACGCCTCGTCGAGGAGGACGTCGACATGCTCAGCGTGCCGGCTTGGGTCAAGGCCCCGTAGCCGTCCTTCACGTTTGGTTTACCGCTTGCATATCACAGAGCCTTCTGCTGCATACTTCTGCCATACTTCTGCCATACAAGATTGCTTGAACATCACATCAGGTCGGCGTATGCTGGCTATTTCCAGCTGCCTTTGGCATGGCGTTTCTCTCTTTCAATATACGTACTTACATTTCTAGTCACTATCACTGTAATCGTCTCGTCGTGTCTTGTTCTGCGCTTGTCCATCTTAATATTTCGTACGCTACATGCTCAGTTGTCTGTCATACACCGGTTCTCATGTCTTCTTCTGCAAGTAGGCCACCGATCTTCCATCCAACCGGAAGACGGTCCGAACTTCTCTCGCACATGTCGCTGCGCTTCCTCTGCATTCTCGCTGTTGTCGCCCTTCGCACCACCTCGTCATGTAAAAATGGCCTCTCAAATATCCGCCACACCAAAGACGACCCCCGCTCCCGCTTCGCCCTTCGAGCCTCAGAGGGTGAAGATAACATCATACAAGAGAAGATAACCTCCAAAATCGGCTCCATATCCAACAAGAAAAAATAAACAAAATAAACACTAAGCCGGTCTCTTCGCCGGTTGCGTTCCGGGGGTAATAAAGGCCGGTAACAAAAGGTATATCTCAAAAAATGGCAATAGGGGTATAGAAAAGTAAATGCACCATCCAGCTTGAAACCTTCGTCACAGACTGAAATCGTGATGAAATAGACAGCGCGTCCATATGGCTTTAGTTGAAAGAGGTAAAAGTCCTATGAAAAGAAGGCTTGATAATGAGCGGCCCGAGAAGAGGGGGAAAAAAAAACAAAAAAACAGTATTACTGGTCCCAATCGTACAACTGCGCACAGCTATTGGTTGGCTGGATATGGGCCTCTTCAGTAAAGCCAGAGGCTGGCCACGACAGCGACGAGCAGGCCAACCACGGCAGCACCACCTTGGCGTTTGGACCCCTCGTTCTTGGAGGAGGTCGCCGAAGCCGGTGTTGAGTCTGTGCTTGTGGAGTCTGTCAAGGAGGTGGCCGTGGCCGCCGTTGTCGACTTCGACGCAGTCACAACTGCCGTTGCCGTCCCGTTCTCGTGGAAGATGCCGCCTGTAAGAGCGGTCGTCTTTGATTTCCGCGACGACGTTGTGCTTGCTGCGGATGACGAGGAAGACCGAGACGAATACACCGACGACGATGACGGAGGCGCTGAAGACGAAGGTGACTCCGACGACGAGGATGCGATCGAAGATGAAGATGCGATCGAAGACGATGAAAACATGGAGGATGACGACGCTGGCATCGACGAGGATGACGGGGGCGCCGAGGAAGACGACGACACAATCGAAGAAGATGTTGGTTCAGCCGATGATGAAGCCGGCGCGGACGACGACGGCGCGGCAGACGAAGACGGCGGGGCTGACGACGACGCCGAAGAGGACGTGGACGATGACGAAGAAGACGAAGACGAAGAGGAAGAGGACGACGAAGAGGACGGCGAAGAGGACGACGAAGAAGAAGAGCTGGAAGAGCCATCCAGGTTGAACACGACAATGCTTGCGCTGCCGCCGCTGGGGACGGTGACGACACAGAAATCGGCACCGCCAGCACCGGTCGAGCTGTCGGCGCTCGAGACGCTGAAATCAGCAACGTTGGTCGCGTCGATGGAGCACGGCAGGCCGTTGCACCCGTCGCCGCTGCACTCGATGCGAAGCCCAAACGTCGGTGCCGTGCCGGCCAGGCCCGATCCGGTGAAGATGGGATTCCAGCCAATCTTGACGTAGGTATCGCCCGACGTGTCAGTGTTTGCACCGGCAACATACGGGCTCCAGTTGCCGATCGGGTTGGCCGACGTGCCCCAGATGCAGCCGTCCGCGCCGGCCGTGCCGGGCGGGTTGATGTAGTAGCTGAACAGCGACGTTAGCAGCCAGCTCTCAGGCGCGGTCAGAAACAATGCAGCGCATATGGCGGGGAGCTTACTGTGCCGCAGTGCTTGCCCAGTACGACGGGCCCGGCACGGCCAGGACGGACGTGCCGGTGACGTCGGTAGGGATGTACATGCCCTCGTCGCCCGGAAGGACGGTCTGGCAGAAGGACACGACCGAGCCGCACTTGTTCACGGCAGAGACGGTGCCCGTGCCGTCGACGCAGTACGGGTCGCTGTCAAACGACTTCTTGGGGGTGCCGTCCTCGTCGCAGTAGAGCCCGCCGTCCATGGATTCCGGGTACGTGTATGTCGTGTCCGGCTTCCACTGCGCCATCACCTTGCCCGACACGCAGGCAATGGGGCACCACGACCCCGCCGTGCACTGGGTGTCGGGCGCAATGGCCCAGCCGCCATTGGAGGCGCCAGGGACCGTGACCAGGTCGGCGTCGTCCGGCAGAGAGCAGACGGCACGCTTCTTGACGGGGCTGGACTCCTCGTCGGCAACAGCAGCCGGCGAGGCTGCCCTGTCGCGGGCGAACCGGGTCGGGAAGGACTCGATCTCCTGGGCCTGGCGGTGCTGGTGCGGATGCGATTCTGAGGACTCGGGCTGCCGCAGCTCCAGCCCGTCGCTGTGGCCAGCGCCGTGGCTGTGGGCATTGCGCTTTCCGTAGTGCTGGTGGGCCACGCGGTGGCCGACGTGAATCTCGGCAACAGCCGACTGCGCCGTGCCGAGAATCAACGCCGACCCGAGGACGGCCTGCAAGGCGGTGAGCTTCATGGGTACGGCGAAGAGCGCTATAAACGGTAACGTGCACTGAAGAGGCGGAACGGTCGACCACCAGCCTCAATTGAGTGCTGAATAATCGGCGAGGGAGCAGGAAGAGAGAAGTGGTGACGTGTAGCAGCCTTGCAAAGGCAGATTGCCCCAGGGTTTACAGTCCTGTTTGTCTTGAGAGCCGGAAAAGCAACGAGTGACTAGACAACGGGGCCGAAACAAAAGGGAAGATACGTTCACAAGAAGAAAAGAAGGGAGCGCAAACGAGTGTGGAGAGAAGCAAGTCTGGGATGTCTTCTTCAATGAACGAAAGCGACGGCGAGCGTCTGAAAACAAAAAAGGAGCGAAGAAGCGAGGCCCTGCGCGCAAAAAGGAAAGGAGAGGACGTTGCACGATGGATGGATTCGGTGGGGAAGGAAGGGGGAGGAAGAAAAGGGCCAGGAGTGCGCCTAGACCCAATACAAAAGGAGACAAGGTTAATAATAATAATAAATGAGAATCTTAATTGGGCAGGTGGGCCGAAACACCACTGCCTCACAGGTGAAATTTACCTGGGGCCGAGGAAAGCGCCTAATCACAGCGCCCAGGGCCCACATTTCATAAGAATCTCGCAGGCCAGAAAGAGCTTATTCGTGACTGTAGTTAGTGTAGTTAGTTGCTTGTTCTCCGTACGGAGTACTATGGAGATGTCGCCAGGGCGTTACAGACACGGCACAGCAGAAACATTCCTCTCCTTAGCGGTAACGTGCCCCCTGGTGCGGCCCACCTGGGCCAATCATGCAATACGAGCCCTCGTACAATGCGGCCCATCCAGGTCGTGCTGTCAGGCACACACCAATGAGGTGCAGTGCCGAAATGAGCTCTTTCTGCGCGTGTGTATGTATGTAAGATACATATCTTATGTACGAGCTCGTAGTAAGATAAGATACAACTCTCATCACCATTTCGCGGGGACGCCTCTTTGCAGCCGCCCCTGCTTCCACGGGTATCGTATGATACCCGTGCACTGCTTGTTTTCTTCTTTTTGTTGCTCTTCCTTGGGCGTCCCCTCTCGCAATCCGGCCGTGTCTGTGCTCCCCGGCCGTCGCTTCATTTCCATGTCGATCGGGCGCGATCGAGCCTGGCCAGAAATTAACACTGTCACTTGCCATGTCGTATATTAAATCTCTCAGGTGCACAGGCAAAGTGGAGGTTCCATCCTTACATACTAAGCAAGTAGATGCAGCACGTGCTTCATAGCAGCCATAGCGCAAATATCCGGCTTGTCATTTTGTCTGACAGGCGACTGTCAGAAGATAGCGTGTCTCTCTCGGCGCCCACCTGTGGATGGAGCAATCAAAGCGAACCCGCTTCCCCTTCTGCTCCGTACTCCGTCAGTCGCTGATCCGCGCCCGATCTACCCGCAGTGCATTCTCGTACGATATACGACGTACTGCTTGCAGAGAGCCCGACCAGCAATTACGAGTCTACATAGTACGGAGTACTATGCAAAGCAGTTCTCGGAGGCTTTACAACCCCCCCCTTGCACTGCTTGATGGCCGTATACGTCAAAATGCCTGCCACGTCCAGTAGGGCAGGGCTGGCCAGGAATCTGATCTTACCCCAGGCGCTGTATCTGCAGATGGCCACGATATTCATGACACACGCAACCCAGGACTGTATCATATTCTGCAGGGGAACACACCTGTCAGGATTATCCCAAACGTAATACAAACAGTCAAGAGTCGCCTTGCCCATTCCCATCGTTAGTCATCGGTGATTTCCAACATGGATCGGCTTCCGGCGGTTTGTGCCGTCTCCCGATACGTGGGCCATAAAATGCCGCTATACCGGCTTGTAGACGGTCTATAGGGATCATCGCAATTTAGCACGGCGAGCATACCAATTTGAAGTCGAACGGGATCAGTAAGAGGAGTAAGATAACACGCAATTTATTCGAACTAGCCGAAGCATTTAGATGTATGATGTCTTTATCAAGAAAGCATCGATTCAAACAGCCCAAGTAAAGTTCCTCCTTTTTCTGTCGTCAGGTAAGACGCATCCGAGCACTGCCAGCAGCTTGTTGCTATCTCGAATGGAATCGGCCAGTCCGTCTCCTATCGTGTCCCCTCTCACCTGGTGGTAGCAGTCCGGGGTTTCAGTTGCTAGGTGTGGTTGTGCCTTTGGTGCCCGCAAGCACGAGGATCGGGGCAACGATGGCTACAAAGACGAGGCTGAAAGCAATCGAAATGAGGTACACCTTTGTGTAGACGATGAGCAGCCGCTTCCACGACGCACGGGAAAAGGTGCGGTAAGCATCGCGGACCGTGGCGTAGCCGCGACCGCTGACAACGAGAGGCTCGACCGCACCGCCGAATGAACGGTCAAACGGCACGACGGTGTCCTCGTCGGGCGGCAGCAGACTGGCCTGCACACGAACAAGCACGGCCGTCGTCGGGACGACGAGCGTGAAGACCAGCCCGAGCTGAATGATTCCGACCACAAGCAGCTTCCAGATCATGTGTGCGTTGAAAGTGGGCACCACGTTTGGGTTGCGGATGTCCCACGAGGGAAGGCCCAGCACGCCGCCGACCGCCATCGGGACGTACATGACAAGCGCATTGGCGAGCCACGACAGGAACACGGGGAGGCTCGTGGCCTCAAAGGTGCGGCGGAAGGGCGGCAGGTTGAGCCAGAATGCCTTTGACGTGCGTCCCGAACGAATGACGGCGTGCACCCAGGCCACGCTCAGCTGCACCAGCGCGAGTGTTGCCAGGAGCGCGACGACAGGGGTGGGAATGAACGGGATGGCGCGGAAGATGCCGCCGACCACGGTCACGCACACGGAGATGGCAATGGCCAAAGAGAAGCCTCGGAAGAAGCTGCGCCAGCCGCCGGCCGAGTGGAGAATGCGAAAGGTGCGCTTCAGGCTCGAGGTGATGGGCACCGCAGCCCCGGCGCCCTCGACGTCGTCGTTGCCATCCTCGGCATCCGCGCCGGGAATCGGTGCAGGCGTCGCATCGTGCTCGTCGTTGGCGACAGCCTCGTACGAAGGGGGGTTGGGGTTTTCGATAATGGCCAGCACCGGGAACACCGTCTTCAGCGTGTACGAAGTCTTCACATGGCGGTTAGCAGGTGAACAGCCTCGGCCGACGAGAGAGGTCTTCGTCCAAGGGACTCCACAGTACGTACGAAGAGGAAGGGGGGCAAGAAAATGAGAAAGACGACCAAGAGGAGGCCGATGGCCCAAGGCGGCAGGTTATAATTAGGAGCACTTGGGTTTTCATCAGACGCAACCCGCTTTGCGAGAGAGATGCTCGCAGCAGCAATGTGGGACCACATCGTGGAGGATGTAATGCAATAGTGGTAGTGTTGAATGCGACGAAAAAAAAGTATCAAAATATGGGCGGACTTGATGAAAATGGGAGGAAGGAAGGAAAATACGAGAATCCAGATGAACGACCATAAGACGGGTATATACCACTATTACCTGGTCTCGTCTGACCGGGTCATCCGTCCAACGGGGCTTAGGCGTAGGCAGCCATCGGGGACTTTTCGAGCGTTCCTGCAAGGAATAGCCGCAATAACTTGCGGGGAGAAGGAACGCTGCTGCTCTTCAAACCCACAATCTAAAACATGTTTCATTGCGCCTGCCTTGGCTGCCGTACATTCGCACATTTCTGCTTATTTCGTGGTGGCTGGGCTTTGTACACGGGAACGGAGTATTACAAGCACGCAATAGGCTGCGGCGACCATGTACGGAGTATATTACCAGATACAGTCTGAAAGGGGATAGCTCTGCGAACTTTCCAAAGCTGCGCCAAGGTGCCGAATGCGCCCCACTATTCCAGCTATACGGTTCATCTGCATATGCTTCTCTCCACAGATGCCAGCAGAGGCTATCCGGTCAGCCCATCCTACGACAGAAAACGCTGCGCCTGTCTCATAAGCACCGACTCTCGCGATAAGCTCCGGGAAATGGTCCACCGGCTATCCCATCTGTGAGCTAGCAGCACCTTGGCAGAGGCGGTATGGAGGCGAACAAGGCAGCCACCTCGCCACCTGCGCCTCCGGGCAGCAGACAAGCAGACACATCCTCTGCCTCACCCGCTCCACCACCTGCACCCATGTCTGCGCCGGCAATTCCCAATCTCCTGTCCCGGCTAGGCAGCGGGACGCCACTTTCTGGCCGTGGCGGTCGTCCTGGGGGCGGTCGCGGTGGGCTACAAGGCCGCGGCCCTAGACATGGCCGCGGTGGTCGTGGCGGTCGTGGCGGCCACGGCGGCCCGGCATCTGGCATGGACCACGACGCGATCATCCAGAGCACCGACAGCGATGCCGCCCTCTCCCGGATGAGTGCTGTCGAGCTGGGCCTGCTCGATGACCGCTTCGCCCAGTTCTTTGTCAGCGATGGTGGTCCGGCTGCCCCCCGACTGCCCATCATCAATCGAGGTGGGTGTCCGCTCACAATCTCGCTTCTTAATGCCTCCTGAGTCATGGCTTCTGACTCACCTCCCAGGCACGTACGCCCGGACAACGGCCCTCGATCAAATCATTGGATCTTTCCTTTCCGGCGCCGCTTCCTCTGCACCGCTGGCGGCCTCCAGCCCGCCGAGACAAGTCGTCTCTCTTGGGGCCGGGACTGATACGCGCAGCCTGCGGATGCTCTCGCAAAATGAGCCGCAGCTCTTCAACGTGGCCTACCACGAGATCGACTTCCCGGCCGTGTGCGAGCGGAAGCGCAATGTACTGCAGTCCGTGCCGTCCCTGCGCAGCCTCCTTGCGTCCCCCATTGTCGACGCACACGCCCATCCAACAACGGCAGCAGCAGGAGCAGCAGGGGTGACCGGAGGCGACATGCATGATGCCGAGACTATACGCGAAACCTGCTGGCGTGCAGACCTGGGGCGCGGAAACCAGCTCTGGGGCCACGGCCTCGATCTGCGCCATTTGGCAGCAACGGCAGCCAAGGACAAAGGAAGCCACCGTCAAGCGTCACTGGCCGGACTGCGCACCGACGTCCCCACGCTGCTCGTTTCTGAGTGCTGCTTGTGCTACCTCCAGGTGCCCGAGGCTATTGCGGTGCTGCGCTGGTTCGCCGACCGCATCCCAGATCTGGGCGTCGTCATCTACGAGCCCATCGAGCCAAACGACGCCTTCGGCCGTACCATGGTCTGCAACCTGTCTGCGCGCGGCCTCCAGATGCCGACGCTGGCGGTATACGAGAACGGTGCTGCGCAGGAAATGCGGCTGCGGAAGCAGGTCGACCTGGACCGGGCGAGTCACGGCACCATCCACAGGATCTGGAATGAGTGGGTGTCGGCCGAGGAGAAGGACCGGATCAACGAGCTGAACGCCCTGGACGAGGAGGAAGAATGGCAGCTGCTAGCCAGCCACTACGCCATCGCCTGGGGCTCGCGAGGAGAGTGGTTTGATGCATCGTGGACGCAGCTTTACAACCTCTAGATGCCATGTCTCAAGAAAGAGGGGAGAAAACAGCAGTGTCTGCATTGTGGCTCAGGTGGCTGGGGAATATACGTACAATGCATAAATCAAACAAACACTACGAGTTTTCAGACAGCCGGTGCTGCTTATTATTTTCCTCCAGCGCCCTCCACATTTTCAGCAGACCTTCTGTCGTGAGCCCGCCAATGTCTCCGCCCCCACGGCTCTCGTCGAATGCGGAGACGGTGGTTACTTCCGAAGCGGTGAGCGCCACGGATTCGGCAGGGACAGCTTGCTCGGACGACGAGACGGCCGGGGGAGGTTGCGAAAAGCCCACCGACTCTGGGCGGACAAACAGGACCGCCGCGATGCGGTTGTTTGAGTCCAGAAGGGTGCGGCCCCGGAAGCCCTCGGCCTGCAGCTTTTCGACCAGGGCCAGCGTCGGCGGCTGGCCGTCGTGGTTCTGGCGCCTCGACTCGGCAATGTGGTTGTAGACATCCTGCTGGGTGGCCACGGACTGGTATTGCTGGCTCAGAAAGGCGCGGATCTGCCTCGGCGGCACGCCGGCACTGGTCATGCCGGCGATCATCATCTTTTCCTCCTCGCTGAACTTGCGGTGGGCCGGGTGGGCTGCGGCGCTCGCGCTCGGCTCGTGGTTGTGCACGGCAAACTTGGGGTCCTGCCGGTGCTTCAGGGACCACGTGCCGTCGACCGCCTGCTTGGCGACGAGCGAGCAGATGCAGCCGGTCTTCTTGGAGGTCGTGCGCCTCTGCCGTGGCCGTGTTGGCTCCGGCATGACTCCGCCGCGATCGCAGGCGTAGGTCACCGTCAGCCGGCCCGTATTCTCCCTTGTTGACCGGCCCGTGATAAAGGCATAGCCCCGGGGCGCGGCCCACTCATTGATGGCCTGGGCCACCGCCGCCCTCGTGCTGTACAGGCCCTGAGGCGGAATGCCGATCTCATTGGCTGACGCCATTTGGGAGCGCTCCGCCGATGTCCAGCGAACCTCGTCGCCGTGTCTAGTGTTGATCAAACCCACGGTTCCGTACACATAAAATCAGCAAAGGCCGGCAAAACCGTCGAAATAACATCACGTGACCAACACATGCTAGCGCGCGCACGTGTCAATTCTCCACTTCTACCGCCGACCTCGACTCCAAGGTCGACCTTTCGGTTCCTCCAGTCCCAAATCGCAGCTGTGTGCATCTACCATCTCGGGGCCGCTTCTCATCCTTTTTTGGTTTTCGTCATTTTTTTCTTTATTTTTTGGTCGAGACAGGTAGAAACCTGAATAATCGCGGATACCGCCCAGCTTCGCACGTACGCATTTCGTTGCGCATAGCCCTTTGCCCCGACAGTCACGATGGCGGACAAAGATGGCAAACAGAACAAGTACAAACAGGAGATCCAACAGGTCAGTACCCGTCGCGTTTTAGGGGACTTCTTTGCGCTATATTCTTCCTTCTTCTCATGCTGCTCCTCTTGTCTTTCGGGACAGAGAATGTTTCTGTGGAGGAGTTTCTAGATGGCATCCAAGCCAACCTGGGCCAGCCAACAAGGGGTCGGTGTGATGCGCTTGACGGGAGTTTGACTCAACTGTGGTTAGAGTAGTAAAGCTCTGTGATAATCTAGAACGATTCCATGGTATGGAGTAGTACTCTGGCCGATGCACAAGGATGCAAAGAGGAGCGCGTTGGATGGTTTGGTTCGGATAGATGCATCATCCTGTGGAGGAAGAAGAGTGTCTTTCAACTACGTCGGCTTCCATTTTCAGGGCGCTGGCTTTCTATTTTTCTCAGGTGGCATAGTTACCATCTTTTGCTGAAGGGCCAGCAAGAGACGCCTTCGGCCTGGCCCGTGACATTCGGCCTTTCTGCTCAGCCTATATTCTGCCCGGGCAACATCATCACCAGGTGGACTCGCTTAGCCATCGCCGTGTAGTTCTGGTCGCTGCAAAGGCAAGTCGCCTGTTTGTATTCCCCTTACCCACAGTACCGCAGCATTACCGAACTGTGAATTGTGGGCGCCGGTACTCCATGTTCCACAACGAGCCGAATTGACAAAATGCCATCTTGATGGAATTCACCACTTCAGTCTACGGCTCGTTTTCGCCCATTTTTATTCACTTCATCGCCATCCACATCCCGCAACGTTCTGATACTACACACGCATCTACCGACAGTATATAAAGCATCGAATAGTCACGTTTCAGCTAGTGGGCCATGAGACCAAGCGATCCAGGACTGTGTGTTTTCAACAAACTCGAGCCCAATCCCAGCAGCAAAGCTACCAGCCATCTCGCTCCCAAGAGCGTGCGCTCTGTCAGAGTTGGCAGGGGTGGCAGACGCAAAAAAGCGGCGCAGGCTGCGCAAAGTGTCAATCCGGCACAGTGTGTTGGAGCAGACACCAAAGACCATAGAGCTCTTCCTGTGATGAGGGATGAGGAGGGGATGAGAAAGTTCCAGAGTGACTTACACGAAGACTTTCTGCAGATGATGTACGTCAGTGGCGAGACTGGCGAGCCATCTGTTGAGGCATTGGGCATGATCGAAGAGATTGTGCGACAGCAGGTGATTGAACTGGTATGCGTCTCTCCCTCCTCCCGATGCCATTCATGGCAGAGCTGACTGTACCGCTCCAGCTCCGCAGCTGCACAGAACTCGCAGCCCGGCGAGGATCCCGGTCGATCACGATCAACGATCTCATATTCCAGATCCGCCACGATGCGCCCAAGGTGTCGCGTCTGCGGACCTTTCTGTCCTGGAAGGACGTGCGGAAGAACGTAAAGGACTCGGACGACAAGGGCGCCGAGGTGGACATTGGCGGGGGCGAAGACGCGGTGGGAGCGCCGATGGCGGGAGCACCGGTGGACGACGCGACCAAGAAGAACAAGAAGAACAAGCTGGGGCTGCCGTGGGAGCCGGTGTCGTTCTTCAACCAGGAGGTGCCGGAGCGCGAGGACGAGGAGGACGAGGAGGAAGAGGAGATGAACTACATCACGCTGCAGCGGCTGCGCAAGGCGGACGAGCGCACCAAGGCGATGACCAAGGAGGAGTACGTGACGTGGTCGGAATATCGGCAGGCCTCGTTTACGTACCGCAAGGGCAAGCGGTTCCGCGAGTGGGCGGGCTTCGGCATCGTGACGGACAGCAAGCCGTCGGACGACATTGTGGACATTCTCGGCTTCCTGACGTTTGAGATGGTGCAGACGCTGACGGAAGAGGCGCTGCGCATCAAGGACCACGAGGACCAGTGGAAGGAGCGCACGGGCGACGAGGCGCGCGGCAACAAGAAGCGCAAGCTGGCCCAGGGCCTGTTCAACCTGCCGAGCGAGGGCCGCTCGCCCGTCGAGCCCAAGCACATCCAGGAGGCGTTCCGGCGGCTGCAGGCGCGCCAGACAAAGTACCGGGCGATGCTTAACGGCACACGGCTACCGGCCAAGTCCAGCCTCAAGATTGTGAGTTGGCGCCCTCTATTTGCCTTTGGCTGAGTCATATGCATTGTTCTAACCTGTGTTTTCCTGCTGCAGTTTTGATTTTTCCCGTGTGCCTGCCAGTGGCAACGTCCACGCGGCCATCGTTGGCATTTGTGTTTTGGTTTCTTTCAGCGTGGGCCGTTTGGAGGCGTTTGGCGGCCATTGGCGATTGGTGTCCCTTTGCTGGCTGGTCGGTACAGAAGCAGCCGAGGCTTTCAGGGATATTGATGCCAGGGGTGTCATGCTTTGTAAGATATTTCTTGGCCGTATTCTTTTGCCTGTATTTGTTATGGGCGACACGTGGGTGTGGTTCTGTTGAGAAGGAGCGATGCACGAGTAGCTGCCATAATAAGTACAAATAGAAAGTGCAAGTGTCTTCTATTTCCCCTTTTGCTTCCTCCATCAACACATGTCGCTTTTCTAGACCTTCTAACCGTTCTCGCCGGCTCACAGCTTTGCCGTCTGTTCTTTGGCAGCCCGGTCGCGGAGGGATTTCCTAAGGATCTTACCAGACTGCGGCCATCGTTAGCAGGAGGACTCGACCCCAGAAAAAAAAGCAGACGAGAATACGCACCGGGTTCTTGGGAATGGAGTCCACAAACACGACGCCGCCGGCCAGCCGCTTGAAGGGGGAGGTGCGGGCAGCCATCCAGCGGGCGATCTCGTCGGCGGTGGCGGTGGTGCCGGGGGCGCGCACAACGTAGGCGCGCGGGCGCTCCTCGCCGTCGACGTGGACGCCGACAACGGCCGCATCGCCGACGTCGGGGCGCTCCAGCAGGAGGGCCTCGAGCTCGGCGGGGGCGACCTGGTTGCCCTTGACCTTGATGAGCTCCTTGAGGCGGTCGACGATGAAGAAGAGGGCGCCGGGCCCGTAGCGGTCGACATAGGCGATGTCGCCGGTGCGCAGCCAGCGGACACCGTCGGCCGGGTCGACATAGACGGCGGCGGCGGTGGCGTCGGGCTTGCGCCAGTAGCCCGTCAGCAGCGTGGGGCCGGTCACCCACAGCTCGCCGGGGCGGTTAGGCTCGGTAATGAAGACGGGCGGGCGCGCATCGTCGGCGGCGGCACCGCCGTCCGGCAGCTCGACCAGACGGGCCGCGCAGTTGGGCACCAGCTCGCCGACGGGACGCCCCTGGCCGCTGTGCTCGGCCGTGGTGGCGCTCCAGCCGAGACACGTGCAGGTCACCTCGGTCATGCCCCAGCCCTGGCGCATGGTGATACCGCGCTCGGGCGGCCACAGGCGCTCGACGGCCACGGCCGACTCGGCCGACAGCGGGGCCGCGCCGCAGCCGACGGCCTCGACGCTGCTCAGGTCGTAGCGGCGCGCCAGCGGGTGCTTGCTCAGGGCGACGGCAATGGGCGGCACCAGCGTGAGGCTGGTGATGCGGAAGCGCTGGATGTGCTGCAGCATCTTTTCAAAGTCGAAGCGCGCCATCATGTACATGGGCACGTCGCGGTGGGCAAAGTTGGCCAGAAAGTACGTCTGGCCGTACGCGTGGTACAGCGGCAGGAAGCAGAGGCCGATGGGGTGTCCGGGCTCCTCGTCTGCGTCCGCGTCCGGCGCCCTGCTGTTGATGGCCACGACGCCCGTGCCGTTGGCCACGTACGCGCGGTGGCTGATCTCCACGCCCTTGGGCACGCCCGTCGTGCCGCTGCTGTAGTTGAGGCAGCAGGCCGTCGCCTGGGGGTCGGCCGGCTCGGGCCACGCCCACGTCAACGCCCGCTCCAGGCTGCCGTCCACGAGGTCCAGCCAGTGGTGCAGCCCCGCCAGCTCCGGCCTGCTGCCGATGCGGGCCATGGTGCTGGCTGGCCGTGGCGTCCGGTCCGTCTGCGCAATGTTGGCCGGCGTGTCCTCGAACCGGTCCAGCACATAGATCTGGCCCGGCGCCAGGCCGACCGTGCTCGCCGTCTCCAGGGCCGTCGCCAGGCTGCCGGCCTCGGTCACCATGAAGCGCGCGCCCGAGTCGCTCAGCTGGTGCGCCAGCTCGCGCGGCACGTACGACGGGTTGGCGCCCGTGAAGACGCCGCCGGCCATCAGCACGCCCAGGAAGATGGCCGGGAAGCACAGGTGGTTGGGCGAGAAGAGCAGCACGCGGTCGCCCGGCTGCAGCCCGGCATCGAGCAGGCCCAGCGCCACGCGCTTCGCCAGCAGGCGGTAGTCTGCCTTTGTCAGGAAATGCGTCTCCGGCCGGTCCGCGTCGATAAACAGCTTCACGTCCGACACCGGGCCGCATGCCGACCCGAAGATCCACGTGGGCAGCGAGCACCGCTGGATCGGCACCGTCCAGCGAGAGCGGATCGTCATGTCGTGTCGTGACGTGATTTTGGCGTTCCTGGTGGCGGGTTGTGCTTCTGATCCTACGCTCGAGCGGTGGCGTCAATGTTTCTCGGCAGTGTCGTCCGATGACAGGCTATTGCAGCAGCAGCTGGTCGGCAGGGAGATAAAGCGTGCTCAGGGTGGCTTATTCGGCCCGCGGTCTGCTGATCGGCCTGCTGTGGACGACTTGTTCTCGGTATTCCCTTAACAATACGACACGATCGTCTCGTGGAAGTGCAGAGACCAGGGATGTCGAGTGGAGAACTGGCTGTTTATTTATGCGCCGCGCAGAGGTCAGGTTACGACGAGGCCGAAGCCCAGGCAAGATAACGCGTAGACGGTCTAGATTGGGTGCACAAAGGGAGATGTGCGAGCCGAGGCTGAATAGGTGCAAGGAGGGGAAGGGTTCAACGTTGTAGCTGTCCCCCCCTCGTCAAGCTTGTACGCCGTCGTTCGCCTGTCTCCCCCTCTGTCTTTTTCCACTCAGCTCCTTGTTCCCTCGGCCATTACGTAGCTCTTCGGGACGGCTTGAGAGAGGTTTTGCAGGAGAGGCTGAGAAAGGGCTGAGAAGAGGCTGATGAGCGAATGCCGCAGTACTTCAGAGCCGCCGGCCGCTCTCCCTGGGCCGATAGCTGGGCCGTTTCGGTGCATGACTGCCCATCACGCGGCACCGTCCAACCGATGCGACACCAATACTCCGTATACCAAAAGGCTCGTTGCCAAAGGCAAAGTTGGAAGGACGTCCGATTTTGCGGGGAAATGATCAGCGTTCGTTCTCCTCTCTTCCCGCGGGTGGGAGCTATCCCGTTTGGGTAAGCGCCACCAATGTGCTTTCCTGCTCCTACTATGTAAAATTCCGTCCTCGTCTTCTGGATGTCTTGGATGCCGAGGCTGAAGCCCCGAGCTGGATTTCGATAAAGTACTGCTGCCTTGCTCGGCGCTTCTCCAGAGAAGCTCTCATGCTCTATCGGCTCAGAAGTGGCGCTATTCTTGGACGCCTCGGTCCTACCTTGGTTTGGATGCATATGGAACTTATCAGCTACGCGGCCTCGGCGGCAGGGTTACGGGTTTTAAGCATCCCTGCTAAATCCCTGCACAGCTTCTCGCCTTCGGTGCAGATTACGCGAGACGGTGATCGGAACAAGACACGAGTATGGCAAAAAAACGGGATTGGAGGTTTCGCCTAGTTCACCTAGCCTCCCCACTGCTATTGTATTCGATGGCTAAATATATTGTTGAATGGCCCCTACCGCCGGCTGGAAAACCTGACCGGGCGACTCGAGCGAGAATAGAGAAGGTAAGAATAAAGAGAAAGGAACCTCATGTGGAAGGAAAGCAGCCATATACTTCCAAGACACACTACCACGTGTTCGAGTTTTGCACCCAAAGCACAGGGCTCTCTCAGTCAACAGCGACAGCCAGGCGCTCAGAACAGCTTGTGCTCGAGGGTCATGTCTGATTCGGGCTCGAGGCCAACACAGGCGCGGAAGATGTTGGTCAGGGCAGCGCGCTGCTTGGCCAGGGAATTGATCACAGGCGTGCCGGGCGGCGTCAGGGGGGCCTTGAGCATGTAGCTGAGCACGCTGAGCACGCTGTGGAAGCTCTTGTACTCGGCGGCATCAGCACTGCCGGCGGCAGTGGCGCGCCACTGGATGCGCGTCATCATCTCACCGAGGAGCACGAGGTCGATGATGAGCGGCGACGCCAGCAGCGAGTCCTCGCACACGTTGAAGATGCTGATGGTCTGGTGGCCACCCATGAAGATCTCGGCATAGTACTCGTCGAGGGCGCGCTTGTTGTCGCCGACGGCAGGCATGTACTTGATGACGACCGTGTGGTCGGGCTTCTCGCCGGGCTTGTACAGGACCGAGTTGGCCTCCACCATGTCGTCGACAACGTTCGACTTGGAGATCTCCTTGGAGCGGAACTGGCGCTGGGAGCTCAGGTTCATGCCGTCGTTGTTGCCCAGGTGGTTGTAGCTGGCAATGGACGTCAGGCGGATGCCGGCGTTGATCAGGAAATCCACCAGCGCCGACTTCATCTTGGTCTGGCCCGACTTGAAGTCGTCGCCGCCGATGAAGGCGTTGTGGCGCTCGGCCAGGGCGATGGCGCCCGGCACAAACGTGTTCTGGGGCGAGCCGTTGATGAACGGGGCATTCTCGAGGATGGAGGCCACGGCAAAGACGGTCGAGGGGGCGACCTCCTCGTGGCCGGCCTTGATGGACGCGAGCAGGTTGTCGGCGGTGTCGTTGACGCCCTCGACAATGTCGGCAAAACGCTCCGTGTTGGCCGTCCAGAGCACAATGACCTTGTCCACATTGTTGTCGGTCTTGAAGTCGCGAATGTCCTTGCGGATGCGCTCGACGTGGGCCCAGTCGGCCTTGGCACCCTCGATCAGGTTGTCGGCTCGCGCCTCCTGGTTGGCGGCAATGAAGTCGGGATAGTAGATGCTGGGAAGCGGCGTCATGGCAGCCATCTCCTTGCGGACCAGGCCCTTTAGGGTGGGCTCCAGCACGCCGGCGCGGTCCATCGACTGGGCCAGGTTGAGGCTGCTGATGTCCCAGCCGCCAACGACGAGATCGTTGGGGTGGACCATGGGCAGCACGTCGTGGAAGGGGATGTTCACGTCGCGGTGGGTGGTGGCGTCGGTGCCCAGCTTCATGGTAGAGCCCATGACGAGGGAGCCGTAGTAATTGGCCGAGCGGCTGCCCTCGCGGGTCTCCCAGGAGAGGCCGCGGCGGTTGGCAATGATGCCGGCCGTGACGGTCGAGCCGTTGTTGCCGCCCCAGCCCACGAGCATGAGGCCGACCTTGGGCACGCTACGGTCGACCTTGAAGTCGTAGACGGTCTCGGTGGGAACGGCAGTGTAGCGACCGTCGGGACCGGACTGGACGCTCGTGGTGCGGTAGGTATACTTTGAGAGGATGGCGTCGTCGGTGTAGACGACGTTGGGGGAGTTGACGGTGAAAAGATTGCCGGCAGGCGCAGCCGTGCTGCTGCTGCCATTGGTGTGGCCATTGGCGTGGCCGGTGGTAGGTCCATCTCCATTCGCGGAGCCCGTGGTCGCTTCGGCGTGGGGAGCCATCGTGGACGGGTTGCTTGACGAGTTTACTTGGGCGAGACGGTTTGTGTCGGAGGATCTGGTACAGATGCTCCTTTATTGTGTCTGGATCGAGTCCGCTGAACTCCCGGGAGAGGCAGTGCAACGGGCTCCGGCGAATGGATGATGGACCCTAGAGAACGGTTAGGGACGGTCATTTCTTCTCGATGGCTGTCTGGAGCTCTGGAGATGGCTTACGAGTTGAGTAGGTTAGAAAACGTTGTGACGGTTTTCTGTGATCGCAGCTCGAGCGAGTGCGATCATCAAGTAGAAAGGGGTGGTGGATGGAATTGGGGCCTCAACGGCAATGAAGACTTCAGGATGTCTGTAGAGAGAAGGATTGTTTGGTTGGGTTGAAGATTCTGCAGAGACCGGGACGGGAGGGAAACTACGAAGTAAATATACGACAGCCAGGGCTTACCTGCAGGTACGACGTACCACCTGAGGGCCACAGCCCCCTATCATGGCCCTTTCCAATTCACGCTACTGCAGAAGGTCAGCAAGGGCGAGCGTTCTTGCGCCATTGTCCAATAGCTTTTGCTGCCTCTGCTTCGTTCTGGCCTAGTGTCATCAATTTGCCCTTCACAGCCAAGAGAAGAGGTAAGGAAAACCCACAGCAACGCAACGATTTTCTTGGTTGTCCCCCATCACCGCCTTTACGCCGTCCTGCTTTCAGGGGTTTTAGCACAAAATGGCGGGGTACATAGTATGAGGGACCCCGGCTTTATTGATGATCTCGGCAGCGAACGGGACCTGGCCTCTCTGCTGTGTATAATACTGAGCGACACCGCCTCTTTCCGATATTTCTTGTTTTTTTGTTTTTTTTTTGTACTCGTAAGATATTATCCACTCTCCACCTGCACAAGTCAGACGGCTCTTCAATACACCGAATTGTGCGGCCACACGTGACGATCGCCGAGTGGTGCGGCATAAGACAGGCCGACGACAAAGCAGGGCTGGCTGAGAGCGACTTCTGGCGAACTCGTCTGTGTCCTTTCACAGACTGTGCATACGAGTACCCATGTTGTGCTCGTGCATATCTCGCCAGTTGACGGTCTATTGGCCAGGGTCTGGTGGGCCTCTGGAGGTGTAGAATCCCGTGCGTCCTCACCGGCAAATGTGGTGCCGACAATGGGATTTCTTTAGCCGTCGCTCGCGGTTGAGAGGATGGGAAGATCAATACCGGTAAGGAGAGTCGTCGGCCAGACACGGGCATGCTCGTACGTGGATCCTACGATACAATCCACGGCGGCACGACGCCGGACTGTCCTGTGCCGTCAATAAAGCTTGAGTATAGCCGATGGCGTGCGTGTTTGATCGTCCTCCTGCCACTACGGCCCTTTTCTCTCTTCTGAGCCTCGTCGCTACGATGTATGCGGGGCAGTCGGATCGGATCTCATGCTCAGGCATTATCTGTGGCGGCAGCACCCTATGCTACTATTATCTCTTCGCTTGAATTTGCGGCCTTCCTTGCTTGACTCTCTCTCCCCTTGTCGTTCCCACATCGCATCCTCATTCTGGGCTTCATGCTCACACCTACTCGTACTGCGTAGCAGCGATTGTCTAGCATGTGCCCCGTGCGAGATCGGCTCTATGGAGTTGCCTTCACACGTTAGCGACAGGAGAGTGAAGATCGTCATCTGGACGACAAGCACCATGTCGGGAAATTGCAGGCCACCCCCCACGATAACGACTTGTCAGTGCGCAGACAGGATCAGGATCCAGGATGACAGGATGCACGAGTAAGAATGCCATCCAGAGAGCGTGCTCACGCGGTTTTGTTCCTTTTTGTGCACAGCAGCACGCCAAACACCTGCTCCGAGTACGAGCATGCACGATACGAACTCGCTTGGCTGATCTTCCGCGTTTCGAGAAGGTTGAAGCCAAGCCGGAGCCGATGACACCAGAGCGGACGTCATTGCTGAAATTGCACCCGATACTAGCGACAGGGGGGCTCATTGGCCCAGGGCCGTCGGCGAACGATACATAGTAGCACGAGCATTGGGGATTGAAATGAGGGCAATTCAACGGCCGGCCCCGTATGCTGCGTCGCCCCCTCCCATTGGCCCCTGGCCGTTACAGCAGGGTCGGACGAGGCGCTGCACCTCTTACACTTCTTCTACGAGCAGGCGTACATACTATGTAGTATCTTAATACCCGTACCCGTACGACGTATCCTGCGATGCAGGGTTTGTCAACCACGAGTAGGATACGGCACGCTACGAGTATGCGACGGGTCAAGGATTCGGGCCCATGTGGTTGGACTAGCTGCATCCATTTCTGGGAACTCGTGTGGACAAAAACCGGCTGATGCCAGAGACCACGGCTGTCGGATGGCCTCTCCTCGCACCCAGCCTGTCTCGTTGCCGTCTCGCTTGCTGCTGAGCTGCACCCAAAGGATACATAGTAGATGGCCAGCTCTCGCGCGCGTCGAACAACACGCCGCCAAGAGCGGCGGTACTCTGAGAAGCTCTGAGCCCAGGGGAAAGGGATAATAATAGCGTCTACGAGGACACGTCCCCAATACAGAGCGGGGATTCTGGGCCGATTTCCTCTTTCCTGCTTCCTGCAACCTTAATTTAATTCTGTTCCGAATCATACCGGTAGTCGTTCTCCGGGCCAGTCGGCTGTCACGACGAGCACACACTCGCCGATGGAACCATGGATCAATACATAGTAGAGGTGCTGTGGTGCTTGATTCGTGCTGTCCGTAAGATTGCCAATGCTTTCGGGAGGCCGAATGGCAGGCCACCGCAATAGGGTCGCAGAGCCTGCGAGTAAACGCCCGCAAGAAATGCTGCCCGAAGGTGCAGGTCATATAGCTATCCAAGATCGCCAAGTACGAGTACCACATTCGCGAACAGCGAGCCAGACCCAAGAGGGAAAGTTCCGTGGTGGCCCCGCCAAGTTTGCTGCACGAAATGAAGGTCCCCATAATTATCTTCTGCTGAAGGCAGTCTAGCCAGGGACGCCGAGTGGAAAGGAAAAAGCAGAGAAAAAAGGGGGACGAAGGAAAACCGTTTTTAGCACTCGGCCTTATTTAACAGGGTCATTATGGGGAGGGGGGACCTCTGCTCGTATTTCCCGAGTTGGTCGCAAGATACGAGCAAGCCGTGAGATGGGAGATGCGCGCACGCGTAGCGAGGGAGACAAGAGGCGAATCAATGTGCGGTGTGCCCTGTTTATGCGCGCTCACCGCCGTGCGGGAAAAAGGACCAGACGCTGGAGAGGCACTGCTAGTAGTTAGTGGCCGCCAAGACAGGACTGTACGAGTATCATAGGACGGTGGCCGTTGCGAGTAATTGCTCCGTACGAAGCTTGTTCTACCATGTACGAGTAAAAGTGGGAATCCTCCTGCAAGAGTAACAGCGAGATACTCGTAAGATATCCTGCCAAACATAGCAGTATGCTGTATTTAGACGGCCCTAAAAAACAGGGGATGTCGATGTGTAAACAGTGCCTCCAGGCCCTGCCTACCTATTTGGGACAAGGGGGCCGTTCGCTCTACGAGTAAGTCGCGCCTGCGAGTACACGTACTCGTAAACGTGCCCGCGGTCCCGGCGTTGGTGGCTTTACTCCCTTGCCTTTCTGCTGCATGCTTCCACGGATGCGCGGAAGGAACGCGTACGAGTACTGCGCCCTGCGCTGCTGCGAGTCGCATTCCTTCCCTGCCTGGAAAGACCGCCCTGCTTCTGCCCCATCCGCCCTTGGACGACGCGCTACACGCTGAAAGAACTGAGCGTCCGCTGGCAGCAGCCCCGAGCCTCGTGCCGGCTACAGCGCGTTTCACCTGTATCCACAATACACTGTATGTAGGCCAAATCCGGCAAAGAACAAAGTGCTGTTGAAGAGAAGAGCTCATACGTCGTATCTCTTGGCTCGTGCCCCCCCCCCCTGCTCTCTGCTCTTCCCTGTTCCTCCACCTCTCTCCCCTGCCAGCAGTCGAAATCTGTGCTCTGCACCTCCATCCGTGCCATTCGTCCCCTGTAAGCTGAGGATCTTCAGTATGTCTCTCTCTGTGTGAGTGGCTCAACCCCACCCACAATTCGAGACACAAAACGCAGCACCAGCTAGGGAGACGCTCACAGACCCTTCCCTTCTCTTTCGCTCTTTCCCTATTACTCGCCCTTCTTTCCTTTTCTCGAAAGACGATCGCTCTCTAGACACTCTTCCCCGTCTTTTCCTGTTTTCCTTTTCCTTTCCACCTCTACACTGCCCCCAAGCCCGAAACTGGACTCAATCACATAAACAATTGAGTCTTGTTCGTTTGGTCTGGCGACACCAGCGACCTCTCAACACATCTGAAAGCCCTCTGGCGTGTCTCCTGTCTTATACACACACGTCAGCACGGCAACACGACAGCAAAAACAGCAGGAAGGCTGTGGCAACACAGACCTCTGACTGAGGTCGTTTCCGGAAGCTCCCTGCGAAACAGGTGTCGTGTGCCACTCTAGGAGTGTCCGCATTCTGCCGGCTCGCACATGTTCTCGACGACGTCACGACGCCCATAGATCAGCAAGGGAGGGTTGACAACACTGAGCTGCTCAGAACAGGTCCCCGAGGAGCCTGTTTCTGTTGCCTTCCTGATCAGCAATGTCTACCAGGCCGGCAAGCTTCTTGCCGTCTATAAAATGCTCATCATGTGGTCAAGACGTCGAAATCTCCATGATGGGAGAGCACATCTGCGAAAAGACTCCAGAACGTATGTTGACTGTTTCAGGCCTTGACTCCTGACGCGGTCTCTCGCGACTTCCCAGCTGACCCTTGCAGCAGCAGCAGAACCGTCTCCCCCTCCGGAGCCAGAAAAGTTCCTGTCCTATAATCCCAAGAGTAGTGCACGCCTGCCACCTCAGGTCGACACAAACGCAGCAAGTATGTCTTGGGGTGCACGCCGCAGGACCCTCTCCTGCCCTTTACCAGTGCTGACAGTCTCCCAGATCGTGGTTTCTACCGTACCGGACAGCTCACCCCTGTTAGCAGTTCCAGTGTATCACCCAAGACGCCATTGGGTATGCGCAGTGCTTTTGACAGTCGGCTAGGAGACGACTACTTCGCAGCGAAGGTCGCCGGCGACTTTGGCTCGCCGTCATCGCAGCCACAACGACTGGGAGGCTATGGCGGCCTGAGTCCCGCCGACGACACCGATGCCTATCTGTCCGCCAGCAGTCCTAGCAAAAACTCGAACGTGCTGCAGCGCATGAACACCATTGTCCCGGGGCCCTTTGGTGTCAGCCCCAAAGCCAGCGACTCACGCAACGCTCCGCCCTCGAGAAGTGGTGGCAGCGTCAGCAGCAACGACAGCAGCAGCAGGAGCAACAACGCTGGACCCAATGACTTGTACAACAACAGCAGCGACCAACTCGCGACGTCGGCTCCGAGCGCCATGCTGCCTCCGCCATTGCGGCGCAATGATGGGTATGGCGGCCTAGACACATTGCGTCAGGACGGCGGTCTTCCACGAGAGGAGGGCTTCGAGCCGCCACAGTTTTCGCGTGCCGGGACCTTTCCAAGGCTGAACGATAGCATCACTCTCTTGCGAACACCGTCTGTTCCCGGCGCGCGGAGACACCAGCCATCACATAGTGCGCCCTTCAACAACCAGAACGGCGACAGCAATGGCACGACGCCGCCGCGTCCGAGCACCAATGCTGGTGACCGAACGACGAGACAGCTCATGGGACCAGACACATCCCGGGCACCACCACCGCGCACCAGTCTCATCCGGCCGCCCACTCGCAGCGGCAGCGGCAATGTGCCGCAGATCAACTTGGCTGCCGAGTTCGGGATTGGGAACCCGTACCACTCGCCGTCCGAGTCCATGTCGTCGACGGTGTCGAGTCTGAGTCCTCTTGGTGTGCCGTCTTCGGCGTCGTCCTTTTCTTCGGCTTCGTCTTTCCACACATCGTCTTCCAGCAACGCCTCGGACCACATCCGGCCCAAGACCGCCAACAGCGATAGCAGTAACAGCAGGGCCGGCTTCGGCAGTTTCACATCTAACTTTGGCTCTATGGGCATTAGCGAGAAGCCCCGGCAGCTTTCAATGCTGGACCGCCCAGGCGGACTGCCCACAGCTGACCGTCGGCCAAGCGAGAGCTACGGTCGTAGTGGCCTGGGCACCAACAACAGCAACAACAATAACAATAACAACAACAACAATAACGGCGACAAGGGCCGTAGTCGTCCTCGCTCACCGTTAGCCTCACCGACTTGGGACAGCAGCAGCAATGGCAACAACACACCTTCAGTCCAGGAGAACAAGGAGGCTCAAAGGCCTGTGACGCGTGAGCGTAGTGATGGCAGAAAGGCGAGCATGCCTGAACCCAGCCGCGCGCGGGACCAGCCCAGTGCTCCTGTTCCTTCTCGCGGCAGCTGCAAGGCGTGCGGCGACCCCATCACGGGAAAATCCGTGTCCAGCGCAGACGGACGGTTGACAGGCCGCTACCATAAGGCATGCTTTGTGTGCGCAACGTGCTCGGCGCCGTTCACTTCGGCCACGTTCTATGTGCACGATGATAAGCCGTACTGCGAGCAGCATTACCACCAAGTCAATGGCAGCCTGTGCGGAACGTGTGGAGGCGGCATCGAAGGCCAGTACCTGGCCGATGACACCGACCAGAAGTACCACCCTACCTGCTTTTCTTGCGCAGACTGCCGCATGCCGCTCAGGGACGGCTATTTTGAAGTTGCTGGCAAGTTCTACTGCGAGCGCGATGCTTCGAGGCGCGTCCAACAGGCATGGGCCCCCCCGCCGAACATGCAGCCATACCAGCCCAACAACAGGCTGCAGCCGGGTGGGAAAAACTTCCTTCCACCCCGAGGGCCGCCTGGCCGTCCGGGCATGGGACTTCCATCTGGCCCGGGACCTCGTTTTGGGCCCGGTGGTATGGGCGGCGGACTGCCGCCGCGGCCGTATGGATATGGGCCGCCCAATGGAGGTGGCCGCCTTGTGCCTCGCCCGAGGATGGAGAAGCGCATGACGCGTCTCGGCATGATGAACTAACGAATTACCTTACTTGTTGTAATGCTTTGTTTTGGGGGTGCTTCGTGTCAGTGTCTGTTTCACTGCCGTGTTTGTTTTCAATACCCTTCACTGTTATTGCTGCAGCCCAGCTCATGATGAAACCATGCTTCCGTTTTTTCTGTTTTCCGTGGCTTATTTGTTCCATCCGTGTTGGATCTTGTTGGGGCGGCGTTTTGGCAACTCGTTTTTGCAGTAAGATGCTGCCTTGGCGAAGGCGTTTGAGCGGGAGGGTCGTGTACCCAGTGTTGTGGAGAAAGGCAGCTCTTTGACTTTTTGCTTTTTCTCAATATTAATTAAGATCAATTCCTCAAACCGTGGTTGACGTCGTGTTCCAGTTGTCTTCATCCCTTTGGTAAGCGCCGAATAAGTGGATGAAGCCGAGATAGGGTCTGTACAACACGGGTCGTGCTTTCCCGATCTGGCACTGCCTCCAAGTCGACGCTCTTTCCTTCCAGACACAACTGCGGCAGCTCTTGCCTTGACAGGGCGGTTTCTCGCAGTCCAACACCGAATACGAGCTCAGATTGTTGAGCTCCTATCTCAACATGTCGGACGACGTACGACGTATTATGTCCCCTCCAGCTTCTTGCTCTTGCCGCGCCCAACAAAGCTACCCGCGATATCAAGCCTTGTCCACCATCTCGAAGAGGACTTCTCATCGAATGTTTCTCCCTTCGCAACACCTGCTCGGCAGAACACCACAGGGGCATTTCCAGTATCAAGCACGATGCTCAAACTGATTCCGCACAGGCCGTTGCTTCGTCCGAAGAAGGTCGTGTGCGTGGTTCTTGCTACAATAGCTCTATGTGGCCTTCTTGTATCATGGAAACGGGCAGAGAAGGTCACGTCCATGATCGAGCAGGCTATTCTTGGCAATGAAGGCGTCTTTGGTGGATATTTACGTGCCGGTACGATGTATGCTGGAGACAATGTATTTGAGGAGGGAAGTGATTTTCTGCCCAACGACACATATACCTACGATGAAGGCGTGGAGATGAGCGAGAGTGACATCCGCGTGGAGTTTGAAAAAGAGAACGAAGACGCGGGCGAGTGAGCTTGGTCCTGTCCGGTGCTCACGGTAAGAGGAAAATGGGCTTTGTGCTAACGAGTCGAAAGGCAGCCAGGTGCAGGCAAGATCTACGGAGGCACTGTTGCGAGTCTCGTGACGGATGATGCCGGACGAAGGAGCGAGAGAAGCCTGTCGGAATGGAACACCTCGGCAAGCTTCACTACGACAAGGCCATTCAGATTCAATCCGTATCCGGAGTACAACTCGCAAGCTTGGAAAAGGGCTGGGCGAGCTAGGTACATACCGTGCATGGGCCCAATGGGCGCGCCGATCGAGGACATATCTGCATTTGTCGGGCAGCCCAAAGACTTTCCAAAGCCAAGCTTTGGCAGTTATGAGGTTCTCGGCCTGGACCAGAACCTCTGCTTCGAAAGGGACACACGACTGGGCCTGTACGCGCTGCTGGTAGAAAATCGGGACCATGTCAGCTGGGGCCAGTTGCAACAAGAATGCATCGAGCACAACGAAGCAAGGTTTGCCCTCGGCCCGCCGAATGAGCTGGCATTGTCTGCATACGGGATAGCCGACGAAGAAGACGTCGGAGCAAGCAAGCTGAAGGCGAAGCGTTGGGCGGACATGGAGGAGCAAAGAGGCGGGATCCAGGGGTCCGGCAGCTCGCCTTGGCGGCCAATTCGGAGCAGATCGGCAACAAGAGCCGAGCCCCGAACAGCCGTCCTCCTCCGGTCGTATACCGGGAAGAAATACACGGAGAACGATCGGTACAACTTACGGGCACTGGTAACAGAGCTGAGCCTGCGCACAGGGGGCGAATACCAGGTGTTTCTGTTGGTGCACGTCAAGGAGGCGGGGGTTGATCTCTGGGACGACGAGGCGTACGAAAGGTACCTCAACGTGTCCGTCCCGCGAGAGTTTCGCGGCATGACGCTGCTCTGGAACGACGCCATTGTGCAGGAAATGTATCCGCTGCTGGAGAAAACAAACGAAGCAAACGTGCACAACGCGCAGTGGCTGTGCGTGCAGAAGTTCATGCAGGAGTTCCGCGAGTTCTCGTTTGTGTGGAACTGGGAAATGGATTCCCGTATTACTGGACAGGCATACGACATGCTCACGAAGCTCGGGGCGTTTGCCAAGAAGCAACCGAGACGGGAACTGTGGGAGAGGAACGAGCGGTTTTATATTCCAGACTACCATGGCGACTATGAAACCGACTTCCAGAGACTGGTGTCGGCCAAGTCAGGAAACGAGACGATCTGGGGGGCCCCGGATCTTCCCTTCATCCAGCCCATTGGGCCACAACCGCCTGCCTCTTCGCCAGAGGAGGACACGTACGAATGGGGCATAGGCGAGGAGGCCGATCTCATCACGCTCTCGCCGTTGTTCGACCCGCGGGGCAGTGGATGGATTCTCGGAGACCAGGTGTGGTCTTACAGTGACGGAGAGCATCCGTCGGAATCGCTCCCGCGGCGCGCATCGATTGTCACGCAGTGTCGCCTTTCTCGGAGGCTTCTCGACATCATGCACGTGGAAAACCTAAGGGGCAACCACGTGGGGTCGGAGATGGCGCCAGGAACGGTTGCACTGCTGCACGGGCTGAAGGCAGTGTATGCACCGATGCCCGTTCTCATGGACCGGCCGTGGTCGCCGCGACAACGTGAGCGGTGGTTCAACGGTGGCCCGCGAGGGTCGTCAGGAGGGCCGTACAGTGCGATGGGGTGGGGTCGGGAAGGGCGATTCCGCGGTACGACATGGTACTATCGGGCAGAGCCGCCGCAGCGGCTGTATAACAACTGGGTGGGATATGAAGATGGCGGCATTGGCGGCCTAGAGTGGGAGATGGCAAACGGCCGGCCGTGTCTGCCGGCCATGTTTCTGCACCCGGTGAAGGATGTTGTGCCGACGAGTCCGGGGTACCGGAGCGAGTCGAATCTGCCGTATGCCTAGGGGAAGAAGTGTGGCCGGTGATGCTGCCAGACAAGAAGGAGTAGACGGGGCGATGGACGAGGAGACGGCAGTGTAAGAGAGCAGACGAGCAGATTTGCGGAAAAGAGACGAAAGTGTTCCTGTCCCGTTTTGTTACGGCTCCTCTGTCTTTGAGCGCAGCGAGTTGTAGTGCTCGCCCAGGCCGAAGCCGTGGCGGTAGTAGACCAGCCACAGGGTCGGTCTCTGCTGCAGCTTGTCGTTGTCGTTGTCGTTGTCGTTGTCGTCGTGGTGTTCGTCTGCACCGGCGGGTCGGATCAGCTCGCTGCGGCCGTCGTGGAGGACGCGGATGTCGACGTTGTAGGTGCTGGCGAGGGCGCGCAGCTCGAGCTGGCCGCCCCACTCGGCGGTGTCGCGGATGCGGGCAATGTGAGCGGGCAGGCCGCCGTTGGTGTTATTGTTGTTGTTGTCGTCGTCGTCGTCGCCGACGAGAAAGGGCGCAAAGTCGTCGGGATGGGTCTCCATGTAGTGGGCGGCGGCCCTGCGGACGAGGCGGTACGGCTCCGCAGAGTTGTTGTTGCCGTTGCCGTTGCCGTCGTCTGTGACGCTGCGCCCGAGCTGCGCCATCTGGTCGGCGACGGCCGCGAACAGGCAGTGGCCGTCGGGGCGGATGGCGTGCTCGGCGCGGCCGCTGCGGGCCAGCAGCGGCGCCAGGCCGGCGCGCTCGACGGCGGCGTGGTCGACCATGGTGGCGGCCTCGGCGGCGGCGGCCGTCTGGTCCTGCTCGAGCGCGGCCGCGCGGCGGGCCAGCCGCTCCCGCTGCCGGTTGCGCTTCCTGTTGGGCGGCCCGGGGACGAGAGGCTGGCCCGGTGAGGGCGATGCGGCCGAGGGCGGCGTCTCCGGGCCGGCCGCGTCGCCGCCGGCCAACGTCGCGTCGGCCAGCTGCGCAGCCACACCACCGACGGCGTCGTCCTCCCGCTCGACGTCGTCACGCTCTCCCCCTCTCTCGCCACCCTCTTCCTCGTCGCCGTTCCCTCCCTCTCCCTCCCTGTCCCGAAGCTCGGCCTCCTGCCTCTCGTGCAGCGCCCGCTCCAGCGCGGCACACTCCTCCAGCACGCCCCGGCGCGTCTTCTTGGTGGCGTTCTTCTTCTTGTTGGTGATGCGGCCCTGCAGCTCGCGCAGCTCGCGACGATGGCGCACCAGGACGTCCTCTTCGGTCGACTCCATGTCGCGGTCACAGAATACAAAGGGGGGGAAACGAGCGTCACGTCCTCCTAGACCAGAGAACCGGCGAGAACCGGAAAGAACGGGTGCTCGAGAGCCGAAAAGGGAAAGAGCGCAGCAGGAAACCAGGCAGGCAGTGAAAACCGACGCAAGAGCGATCGCGCACTGTAAATCACTACTTCGTATGCAGAAGGAGCACTTGTCTTTTTTTTTTCTGCCTCGTGGGGTGGTAGCCCAGAAAAGGGCTGTAAGCTATTAATTACTAGTGGGGCTATCTTCCAGTGCCGCATTCATACTGCAGTTCGGTCAAGTGTTTCGCGTCACCTTAAAGTGTCTTCATGTCTGCCAAACTCTCAAGATGGTGCTAGCTACTAAATTCATTTGAACAAACGCGTGATGGTACACGAAAAGGGGGAATCTCTGCAGTCCATTCCTGCTGCTAGGAACCGGCCGTTGAAAAAAAAGAAACGAACAGACAAAAAAAAAGGTCTTGGGGAATGCCCGACGATGATAGGTTGACAAAAAGAGAGAAAAAAGAAGAAAAAGGACAAAAAGAAAAGCCTGCCCGTGAGTGGACTCCGTTCCTGCTGACCACCTCGTCGAGGTGGTCCCGGCCATATAGAAAAGAAGAAGGAGGTATAAGGGAAATCGAACAAAGAAAAGCGTGTGTACGCGCCCTGTACCCTTTTGAACCATAAATGAAATAGACTTGCTCGCCGAGAATCAAATGAGAGAATGAGCAGACAAATGAAACCAGATCAAAGGAGAGCAACCACTAGAAGCCCTTGAACGGGTCCTCGCGGAAATAGTCCTCCTCTCCGCCGGTGCGGCTGCCGGCATAAAAGTCATCTGTGCCTTGCGTCCCTCGCGAGTTGTAGCTGTCGCGATGACGGCTTCGGCTCGCCCGCCGCCGCTTCTCCTTGCTGCGCCGCCGTGCCCGGAACAGCATCTCCTCCTGCTCGTCTGGGTACTCGTCGAACTGCGACATCCCCAGCGGGCTGATAAACGCCTCCATCCGCACCGTCCCGATGGCGTCGAAAAAGTTGTTCATCACCGGCCCGCTCGGCCGCGACGACGCCTCCGACGTGCGCTGGGAGCCCAGGGCCATGGCCGCGTTGACCATGCCCCAGGTCACGTTGGTCGACGCCTGCGACTGCGAGATGTCCGAGTTGCCGGCCGTGCTGTTCGTCGACTGGTGGTAGCTGCTGTTGCTCCCGGTCGGCCCGGAAAAACCCCGGAACGACAGCGGCGGCGGCACGTGACCGCCCGTGTTGCTGCGCTTGCGGCCGTGAACCATCGCCTGGCTCGACCGGTCGTGGAACCGCGCAATCACCGGCGGCTCTGCCGTGTCGCGCGAGATGTCGCGCTGGTGCGTCGACGTTGCTGCCACCGACGGCGCCGACACCGTGGACTCTGCCGGCCGGTAGCTCGGGATGCTGGGCGGCATCGAATCCGTCTGCGACGACGTCACGCTCATCGGCGGTGGCGGCACTGGCGGCACGATGATCGGAGACATGGAAACCCCCGACTGCACCAGCGCGCCCTTGCTCTTGGTCAGCCGGATAGAGTCGCGGATCCCGGTCCTTCGTTTCGGCCGCGGAAGCTCGAAATCCGGCGCTGCCTTGGGCAACGGCATCGCAATGTTCTCCGGCACCGCCTGTTGGGAATGGGCCAAAAACGACAATGACGTCAGCCACAGGTAGTGTCGTTCTGGTGTCGTCGCCGTGAACTTGAGTGCCCGCTGCGGAGTCAGGATCAGGATCGACCGGTTGAACAGCTGGCCGCAGCCCTTGGGTGGCGGATTGTCATCCTTGACGTCGAGAACCGACTGTATCGTCACTGTAGGGCACCTCTGTTAGACCGCTTCCATTTCACGACGGAAAGACTGCCATGGGGCCACTCACGCTTGCGCCCGGATTTCCCCATCAACATGCTGTTGTTCGACGGCTGCTTGCTGCTCCACAGAATCGCCCGCTCGTACGGCGCCAACCACACCCACCGCTTGTGCCGGTCGTTGCTGCTGTCGTCCCGGTTCGACACGTCGGCACCTCCAAACGACTTCCGCCGCCGCACATACTTGTACATCCACTCTCCCACCATCGTCTGCGCAATGGCGTCAACCACGCCCGTCGCCTGGTTGCCGCTGTGGCTCGTCTGCTCCGTGTTGGCCGTGTTCGTCGACAGCCGGTGCTGGTGCGATCTGTAATGGGCCCGAGACACCGTAACGTCATTGTTTGGCAGCGGAGGCAGGTCAGGGCTCCCCGGTTCCATCTCTGCCGAGAAGGGGACGTGTCGCGGCGGCGACCGGCTTCCGCGTCGGCCGCTTCGTGGCTTGACCGGAATCGCCGCTGCCGACCGCACCTTGCGAATGCTGCTGGCACGGTAGTGGCCACGGCTGCCGCCCCGTCGCGAAAACGAATCTCCCCGGGTCGGGCTGCGCTGGCCGTCACTGGGTGCGCTGATGCTGATAGGCGGCTTCCGGGAGCTTGCCCGTGTCGGGATCGGAAACGGCGGATCGCTGGCCTCGGGCAGGCTCGGACTGCGTGACCGGCCCTGGTGCGTGGCGATGCCGCTCTGGATCATCGCCGCCTTCCGCATCACGCTCGACCGGCTGCCTCCCTTGTCGTACGACAGGCGCGAGCTCTTGACGGACCCTTTTCGCAGCGGGGCAAAGTCCCGGCTGTTGTCCCGGTTCTGCTCGTGGCCGGGGAATCTGCTGTACGTTTCGGTGCCGCCAATTCCCATGGCGCTAGTCCTCGCAGAGTTTCGAGAGTTGTTCCGCGGCAGCGAGGTCAACTGGTCGGGGGATGTCGTGCCGCTGAGCACGCTGGGGCTGCGCTTGCCATTTGTGCGCGATGAGCTGCTGCCCGACTTCGGCTTTGGTGCCGAGAGGGCAGTTCGGAACTCCAGGTCACTCAGATCGCCATCCAGAAAGTCGTCTGCCTCATCCGAGCTGATGCCGTCGAACCCGGCAAACAGGCTGCTGATGCGGTGGGGCCGACGCACTGGGGCCCTCTGGCTGGACAGCGGCCCATCATCGTTGTTCCCAGGGTAGGCATCATGCGTTTCGTCGGAGATGAGAGCCGGGGCGACTGGTGCTACAGGAGACGACGGAGGCTCGCTGCTCAGACTGCGGGCCGTCAACCTCCTGGGGTTCCGCGGCGGTACGTAGGTAGGCACCGGCGCGAACTGGCTGCTGAGGTCGTCGACTGCAGCAGCTGCCGGATCGACAATCATGGCACCCGGTGATGACGGCCGAGACGTGATGGCCGACGGGTGGAGATGTGCGGGAAGACGATCGAGGCGCTTGTCGACCCGAATCTCGTCCGTCTGCACGCAGGCTGACCGGTACGACGAAGGCGACGAGAGCTGCACCTGACAGCCAAAATCTTTGAACAACGGCGGAAGGAGTGGTTCACGAGGCGTGGTCGGCCGGCTTGTTGGCGGATGGATGCTGATGCTGGGGATAGCCATCTGTGACAGGGGAACCAGGCCGTTCGGAGACAGCGTGGCCAGTGGTGGCGTGGGAGGTGGCGGCGGATCCGTCTGCGTTGAGCTGGACACGAGAATTGCCTGTGGTGGCTTGGGGACCTCCGCGAGAGACCCTGTGGAAGCCCGGTTCTTGGACTGTCCGCGATCGAACGGAGGAGACTTTGGCGTTTTGGGCGGCGTGAGAGGCACTTCTGTAGTGGTCTGCGACCCGACAGAGACCATCAGGTTGCTGCCCATCAATACAGGCTCGATTGTCAATGACCGCGCAATGTGCACCCGCTTGCGCCGCTGGTTCGCTTCTATCTCGCCCCAGTCGCCGCGATGCGGACCCTCGAACGTGGCCTCATGCAAGGACGATCTGTCAGCACGGCTTGGAATCGGCGGTGGCATCTGGACTGGGGACGGCGCCAAGACAGGCACTGGCTGCGGGAGCGTCTGGGGAGCCAGCTTAGGCGAAGGAGGCGGCGAGTACTGCACGGCCGAGTCCGTGTACTGGACCTTTGGCACCACGGGCGCCACAGGGGCTGAGATCTGCTGATCCTCCTCATCCTCGTGAATGATGACACCCTCCAGCCGCTCCAGAACAGCTTGGTTCAAGAAGCGGCTGCGTGCCACGCTTCCCGGGCGGCGGACGCTCTCGTTGCTCTGGTTGCGACGGTGCGACTGGGACAGAATGCTATCTCGGCTCTGCGTGCGGCCGTGGAAGTGGTTCGAAAGCACGCTGTCGCGGCCTCCATACTCGGTCTCGTCATCGTCGTCCCCGTCAAAGTTCAGCTCGTCGGCGAGCGAATGCCCGTTCAGCTTTCCTGACATGACAGAAAACCGGATGCTGTTTGTGAGGCTCATCGTCCGCACACTTGCACCATCAGCGTCCTTGCCAGCCGCGCCAGCCTCTTCGGTCTCGCTGTCGGCACCATTTCCGTTGGCGGCGCTGATCTCGGCTGCATGGAACGCGGCAACCTCATCGAGCACGATCTTCAAGCGAGTGTCGGCAATGTGGATTTTCCGTTCGAGCTTCCGTCTCTCTTCGTCCCAAGCATCCTTTTCCCGGGCCCATTGCTGGTGGGTCCGTTCCGAGTCTTCTTCGCAGTGACGAAGCCGCTTCTGCGTTGCCTCCAGCCTCTTTTTGGTCTCGTTGATCGACTCTGCAGCTGCATCCCGCTCACGGACAAGTTCGCCCAGAGCAGACGACGTGCCCCCTTCCAGTAATGCCAGCTGACGCTTGATCGAACGGCTCTCCTTGGAAGTTGTCGACACAGCATCCTGAAGTGCTTCCTGCTCCTCCCTCGACGTGTGCAAGGCTGCCTCGAGGCTTTCGATAATCTTCACCTTCTCTTCCTGATCGCGGCGAAGAGAGAGGATCTCGGATACGAGGTTTGCGTGCAGGGTGGGCGTGAACCGGCGAGGGTCGAGAATGCTAATGGTGTCGTCGAAAGCCAGGTCCCGCGAAGATCTTTTCGAGCTCCTGTCTGTCTTGTCTGTCTTGTCGGTACCGGGCACCGGGGGTGGCGAACTGGAAGGTCGAGGCGGTGTGGCAGATCGGCGCGATTTCTTCGAGTTTCGAGACGGAGTCCGTGACGGGGTTCGTGATGGGGTTCGGTACGGTGTATCTGCCGGCGTTGGCAATGCCGCTGCCGAAGGCGAGATCGGCGCGTCGGTCTCATCATCAGTTTCCCACAAAGCCATGCTGGGCATTTTTGTCGAGTTGGAACAGACAGTCACGTCTGTAATTTCCCTTCAAAAACCCGCTCAAGCGTTCATATCGGAGTCGATGGTGTGAACGAGCCCAAGAAGCCGGAGGGAACTTGCCAGCGTGAATGGCCTCGAGTCTTATAGCTGAAAAGGGGCTGGAAGAGGTGTGCGACAGAGGCGTGCGACAGAAGCGTCCGTGGCGAGCACAACTGCTTCGCTTTAGCAGCTATAGAACCGTTGCGCTGGTTGACCAGGTATGTGCTATGTGGGCAAGCACATAATCTGACATGGAGGCGACTCGTTAGCAGGTTTCGTCCTCCCTTTTCGAGACAGGATGGTTTTCTTCCTTCTTCCGTTCCCCTGTCTCTCAGCAGGCAAGACAAGAAGGCGGGCAAGAGAATAAAGGGCGGGAGGTGAGCACGGTGTGTCACTCTGAGGCAACTTACCAACCAACCACAAATCGCTGGTCTGACCAGGTGCCGAAGGAGACCAAGAAAGAAACACCCCCTTCTCCTTGCCAAAGACAAAGATGCACGGTTGGTGTAACGCAGAACGAGACGTCTTCGATATCAGGGGGTTACGCCTCGCTGCAGCTGGCTGGTATTAGTTGGCATTAGCAGGGGGGCCCCCTTCATGCAGTGGAATGGCTGCTGTATAAAGAGCCTTCATAAGGACGTGCTAGAGAGGGGACTCGGCTGGCTTACCCACCTTAAATAAGAGTATTATAGGAAATATTCCAGGGTATCTGCGAATCCAGTATTGCAAGACCAAAAGCGGATTGAGACCGAGATAGGTCTCCACGGCTTGCAACCTGGGCGTGCAAATAGGCAATTGGCTGAGAATCTGAAAGCGGGTGGGATGGATGGCCGTCGACCCTTATGACGTGAAATGGGAAGCCTGTGTCGCAATACAGCGTCCAGCTCAACTACTAGTGAGGTGCGACCGACGAGACCCAGTCAGGATACGTGACACGGCGAAAGGAGAGAAGCTGAAAGGCAGCACGCGTCTTCTGAACGTCGGATCCTCAGGCCGACTGGTCGATGCTGGTGTGGAAACCTCCGGGGGCCCGTATGAGTAGTCGTCCTGGGGTTGATATGGAGGGGAAAGTTGGTGTCCGGACAGGCCAATTACGCACAGAGCGGCGGGAAGGTAGAGCGAGCTGAAATGGAGAAGGAGTGATCCAAAACGTGGCGGGCGCAAAGACGTCGTCTTGGTGACTTTCGTAGCTCGGTGAAGGTCGTGTAAAATCCGGTGGCCGCGAAGCTTGCTTCGGGAGAAGGCGATCAAATAGCGTGAAAGAAAGAAAGAATAAACGGAATGCGAACTCGCCCGTGGTGGATCGGGGTCCGGGCGAGGTATCTTCGATAGAGAAGGGAAGCTTGCCAGGAGGAAGAAGGAAGAAGAGAAAGAAAGGGCTTGGGGAAAGCGTGTGTAGTGAGCGAGGGTGGGCGAGAAAAGAAGGAGAAGGAGAGGGTGAGGACACGGAAACACGGACGCCTATCTCTCAGTCTCTCCTGCTCTGGCTCTCACCAGGATGAGGGACAAAAAGGGTGCAGCAGCCGGGGTGCCAGTCGTAGAGATGCTTAGCTCGAGGCACGCGTGTGTGAGGCCCCGGCTCGGAAGCACAGAAAACAAGATACAACGGCCAGCGGTCCCGACAAGGGCGAGGACTACGAGTATGTGCCTGATATGCTCCACTGTGCCATCACCGGCCAGGTGGGTTGACCTCGAAGTGTATGGCGTGTGCTTTGCTGGTCAAGGTTGTATGGGGTATTTTGACCATGTACAAGTAGTGAACAACGGGCGGGGGGGGCTTGTGAACGGCGAGAGTGATGAGAAAGTGGAGAGGGCTGGCCGGGGTGGGCGGTCGACAGGGATCGAGGTTGAGAAAGTGATGCCGGTTCGACGCGACACGACGGGGGTGCAGGAAAAATAAAGAAAAAAGAGTTGGGAAGAGGACGAGAGAAATGAAAATAGACCGGTCCTGGTCGCATGGTAGACGAAACGGGAATCGAGCAGGGCAGACAAGGTGTGAGGGGATATGGGGCACGGCACCGGATCGTTTCCACAGAGAGAGATGTGTGGCTCGGTTTTTCTTTTTCTTCTGCTCGTTGCGATTGTTCTCTCTTGCATCACAGGTCTTAGCCTGACTATCTATTCGATGCAGCATTCTGCAGGTTCCTCGGACTATCGCGTTCTATTGGGCTGCGGCTTCCTCCACCATTCCCGGATAAGGCAGGCGCGCTCTTGCACGGCGCATTTCGCCAGAATGAGCAGTCGCTGCCAGGAGACGGCTGTATCGGGTTAGTCAGCGGTGCTGAAGGGCCGTCTTGCTCGATTTCTGTGCTTCTTGAGGAAGGGATCTCCCTCTCGGCTGCCAATTGCTTCGGTGAGATCTTGTTAGTACGGGAGGGGGCTGCCTCAAAATGAAAGCTGTCGAGCAACAAACTGCTCATAAGCCATGCGATTGGGCCGGTGGAGGAACGGTGCAGTTAGCGGGCCACCTTTTTACGGCGGTCGCGGCCAGGGCCAACCCGTCCTGGCGCGTTTTTTGCCCTTTACCACAATACGTGTACGAGTTACTCCCGCAAGAATCTTACTACCATGTACTATGTAAGGCACTCCCATATATTACGGGGCACACCAGCAAATAAATATAAGGGGTGGAGTCGTCCTCTGCTAGCCCCGATTTGGCGCAAGCGTTAGTGTGATTGTGTTGCTGAAACGTTGGAGCCAAAAAAAGAGGAGAGCTGGGGGTGGAAAACGGGCGCAGGTCCAGTGGCCGGATACACAACAACGAGCATAAAGTAGGGAACAAGCAGCGCACGGAGCAGGCGTGTCCAGAAAGAGACAAGAGGCGCAATTTCATTTGCTGGTGATCGTCCATCGCGTTGACGAGGTCAGGCGATGCAGCCAACTGCAGGCAGGGGTAGAACGAGTACTTTGCTATCGCATCTTACATACGACTAGTATATACATACTACTACGTACGAGATGCTATTTGCATAGTACTATGTAGTACGTAGTCTGTAAGTTGTGCCTAGGAGCCCGCGGAACACGGCAGCCATCGTCCCACGGCTGCGCAAGGCCTCCACAGACATTCCCCGCCAGGGCTACGTCGCGCCTAGTATTCTACGAGCACGGCTCTGCCGTCGGCCTTCTACTTCTAGGAGGTTTTGTTGCTTCCGTGTCGCCTCTGTTGATGTGCAGCTGGTCAGCTGCACAGCACGCCTGCAGAGGGCCTTGTTGCGGGAGCTGGACGAGGCGATCTTGCAGCGTATCGCGCTCTGCACGGGCAGAATCGTGTCCACAGCTGGAGGTCCAGGTCTACATATGCAGTATGCATCTTACGATAAGAAGTGTCTGTATCGTGCATATGTGCATACATATGTACCGGCTGGCAGGGAGCTTACATGGCAATACCCCGTCTGTGTCGGCATTCTGGCGAGGACCGAGCGTCGTCCAGCCCGGCTCATGCACCCCGACTGGAGGACCACAGGCAATGGCGCGCTGCCATTGTAAGGGACGTGTGCTGAGATGTACGAGCACCACACTCCGTGCTCGTATGTACGGATTAGGTGATCCCCGAGCAGAGACGCGTCTGGGTCGTTTGAGGCGTCCCGGCAGACCCTGGACGGCTGCGGTCTTTTTGCCGTTCCTATCTCATGTGATCGGAGAGCTGACATTGGCTGAAGCTGCTCGCACAGAGAGCTGGTAAATTCAAAGGCGTACTCGTAGCCTCTTTTGTAGATCCCGGCCGGGGTCGCGTTTCAAAAAAGAAGACGTCCCCCCTTTTCCGTTGGACAAAGGGAGTTAGGCTTTTCTGCACAATCCCTGTCCTCGTCGTCCTGCGGCCAGCATGAGATAGTGAGATAGGAATTAAAATAATAGGCGCGGTACTGCATGGGAGTTGCTGCTGGCTCCCCCCCCCCTTTCCCAGCGAGGAGCTACGGAGTACGTCGTCGATCCGCTTTGCCTACGCAGTCCGATGCTGTTGGCTGCAGCCGCCGCCTGCTGCCTCTCGCATTTGGACACGCGAAATTAACGAATTACATGTGCCGAATTAACGGTATCCGTAAGTGGCATATATACGAGTGCTCCGTACAGCTCTAATATACCGGCATACGAAGTAGTCGAGTGTGGGGAGAATGCAGAGGCAGACAGTACGAGTTGATGATGCGTCCTCGTACACGCAAAGTTGCTGTCAAATGCAATGCAACGGCGGCAGCAGCAGCAACGACGGCAGCAGATGGCAGGTGAACGCCACTCTCCGTGCAATCTCCAAGGGTGTTGCTCCTTCATGTGATGGACAACATTGCCACTTCTTAGCCCTATCTCTCTGGCCAACGACGCGGCGTTGCTTCGACGACATAAGATGCAAAGTTGCACCGCACGCCGAGCGCCCACGTCCACAGTAACTCGTATTGCCCTCTTGGTAAGAAGCGACAGCTCTTGGTGCAACTACGGAACATCCCAGCCGATTGGGTACTGGTGCCATGTTTCTTGCTCAGCCTTGATGGGTCTCTGCCGGGGGAGGCATGCAGAGGAGCCCCAAAATGCTCCGCAAATCGCCGTAGTGTGTGATATGTGCATTCCAGCCCCGTCCGGGCTGCTTGCAAGATACGAGTAGTGTGTACGGGATACGGAGCAGGATATCTTGTCGTGGTACGGAGTATCGTATAATGCATGTGCTCCCTTCTGCTGGCTGCCGGCAGCTGCACGGCCCCCCTATCTACAATAGGCATTCTGTCGACGGAACGTCTCGACACACGTCACGAGAAGCGACAAAGCCCGAGCAGAGTCTGTGTTGCCAGCGTGCTCCACGACCCGTGCTTCGATCCGACAGAGTTCGCCCCTTTTCGGTGTATCCGGAAAAACAGGCGGTCGGATATCGACGGCGGGTGGTTAGGTGCACCCGTTGTGGACTGCTGATGACCATTCAGTACGGAGTACTATGTACGAGTATGGTGTGGCCTGTTTTGCGTCCACGACAGCCTCCTCCGCCGCGTTCTTCCTTTTCTTCCTTTTCTGCTTCTTTTCCTTGGCGACGTCGCATTCCAATTTCAGAGTGGGACGCAGCTCCATCCCAGGTGTTGGGGGGTGTGGCAGACGAGCTGCCCATCTGCTGCAAATCTTTACCGTCTCTGCAGTGCCCAGAGAACACGACACCGAACCGTCCCAGACACCTCCGTGGGCCGGTTGGAGTGGCCAAGAACGCGCCCCCGGTACCACAGTCGCGGTTGTCGTGTCTGGGGACGGTAAGCCGGCCCCCTTTTGTGCCGTCGGCGGAACAAAAGCAGACCCAAATCCGATTAGGAGTACTCCGTACGCAAGAAGGGAACGCAAGGGTCTCTTCCTGCGCTTAACTGGGCCCCCAGCTGGTCGTGGCGCTGTGGCTCGCCTCTGCATGTCTCTGAATGTCTCGCTTGCCGGCAGCAGCTTGCTGGCCGGCCTGGCCAGCCACCCCAGAAGCTGGCGGTTGCAGCAGCCACCGCCTGAGACCTGCTCGCGCCGACATACCGCCATTTTTGCCTCGCACCAGCAGGACACGGCGTGCGACCCGCCTGTCTCCCTTGCCGTCTGCGGGCCGTTTTGGTTGGTCCAGGCTGGCTACACCATGTGGGGGCGGATTGGGAAGAAAGGCGTCCTCGGTCTCACGTATTCTACACCTGTAACGTCTTGCTGGTACAGCGGGGAAGCGGCCTGGAAAGCGGCTGGGACGCGGCAGGAAATCCCGCTAACAAAAGGCACCTACCCTGAGGGGCCGGCCTCAGTGGGCAGGTGCCCGCTACCGCTTCCGGCTTGGCTTTCTCTCTGGCGCAAGGACACGATGTGTCGTTTCTTACAGCTCATCGAGTTTCATAGTCTTCGTAAAAAGATATGGTAATACGCGCAATATGCTCGTACGAGGTACGAATGGGGTCATTACATGCGCGTTAAATGTGAACCAGAGTTGCGTTTATATGGTTTGCTAATTTTGGGTGCAAAAAAGGGCTGCTCCTATGATTAAATCTCTGATCGTATAGCTGGGATATCTACATTAGATTCACATGTGACGCCGTCCGGGGAGGCTGGTATCCTGCAATTGCATTTTGATATTGCATTGCCTCGGTACGGGTTTGATTAGATGAAGTCGAAGGGGCGAATATCTCAAGGATACGCTTTGTATGTCATCGGCAGCTGTCGTCAGCCTGTTTATTTCATTCAGGCTTCGGCCGAGCTCGGTTTCTCACCCGGGGCAGCCTCATTTCCTTGGCATGGGAAGCCGTGGGGAATCAGGCACCGCTTGCCAGGATTGGCTATTTTCAAACAACTGACCGTGATCACTCAAATGTAATACGGCATATAGCAAGATGATACGTTCAATATTCATGCCATAAACTCATACGCCAGCAATGCTATTACAGACACACTATGTCGTGATATGCCTATCAGATAAAACGACACATGCTGTTGATACACCCAATCATGCGTAATATTATTCTACTGGTCAAGGTTCTCGCCACGTATTGATTTTTTGATTGTAACCGGATATTTATCCAGGCTCTCATACCACTGAATGATGCTGCCAATCTAGGAGCCGCAGTTAGCACAGATCTCACGACGAGAGGCTGGCAGAGGGAGGGAAGAGAGCACACCAGAAAGGCCCACGACCCGATAAAGGTCGACAGGGACGAGGCGTATTCCATGTCGTAGCTCTGCGTTGCCGCAAAGCCAAAGGCGCCACACAGCGTGAAGCCGATGGAACCCACCAGGTTCCAAAGCCCAATGTGCCAGCCCAGCAGGCCCGGTGCGGGAACGTACCAGCACGGCTGGGTCTCTAGCATGAAGAGCAGGCTAGAGGTGACGAAGCCGGCGCCGCCGACGACCTGCGGCAGCCAGAAGATTCCGTTCTGCGCGGCCAGCGGCAGGCGGTCGAGGACGGGAGGCAGGCCGGTGAAGCCCGAGATCCAGAAGATGGTGGCCGCCACCACCTGCGTGGCACAGGCCCAGAAGCCGATCTCGTGCAGGTAGTGTGTGCGCAGCTCGTGCCACGACGGGCACCAGGACCACTGGCGAGGGCGCAGAAGAGGAGCTGGTGTCCTGGGAGACGGCTGTCCGCCCGTGTCCGCGTCCGCGCTGCCCTTGGCTCCCAGCAGCCGCCACCGCTGCGCCTGGTGGTGTTGACAGCTGTCGGGGCGCGGCCGCAGCCGCAGCTGCGGCGGCAGCATTCCGCTGCCGGGGCCGGCGGCCATCACCTCCTCGAGCGCCCAGCCGAAGCAGTCGCCGCGGTTCTCGTTCACGGCCTCGAGCATGCCCAGGAGGGCGCCGACCTCGAAGACGGTGGCGCCGACCAGCGCGCTCACGCCGCCGCCGGTGCCCGACTCGTGGGCAAAGGCGGTCCCGGGCGCCTGCAGCGGCAGCCAGACGAAAAAGGCGTTGACGACCCAGATGACGGAGCCGAGCGTGAAGAGCAGCGCGACGTCAAATGAAATGTCCCACGCGGGCCAGCGCACCGCCATCTTGCCGACGCCGCGCAGCGTCTCCCGCAGCGAGTTGGTCGCCCGCAGCGCGGCGGCGTGGCGTGCGGCCGCTGCCTTTTCCTCGTGGTCGTGGACGCGGCGGTGGAGGCTGTGGAGGTAAAAGGCGCGGCTGACAACGACGGCGTGGCGGCCCTTGCGGTTGTCCCGGCTGCGCCAGACGTGATACACGTGCTGCCACGCATTGAGAGGAGCCTTGGGAGATGCCGATGGCGCCGTCGGTCGTGGCAGCTCGTCCTTGGTGGCAGCACCACCTGCGGTCATCTTCCGTCCTTCTCCTGCCACGGCCGTTCCGCCTGCAGAGGGCAGCTTTGGGACAGCCACATAGCACGCCGTCGGATTCATAAACCCGACGGGACCCAAGACATCCGTGGCGAGAACAGCGTGCCTAGACGCGATGCTGGTCGACGGCAAGCTCATAATGTCGATTATGGCGCGAAACGGGACAACAGAAGATGGGCGCTTTTAGCAGACGCCATTCGCCGAGACGGGACAGGAAAAAGCAAAGGTAAGACACAAGCAAAGGACGGAAACAGACGGGGTCAAACGAGTGGCTGGGTCTTAGAAGCAGGTCTACGCAATTGCAGCAAGAAGACAGCCCTGAAGCTTTTGGTGGTTGGGGATGATGAATACAAAATTTTACAGTGGTCCTGCTGAATTGACGTCAATAGCGTCTGATGGTAGATTCGGCAACAGCCACCCGTGCTGCCTTCCTATTTAGAACATCCACAATTTAACAGAACAACTTCCTGATGAGTTGTTCTAAGTTGTTCTGTAAAAACAAAATCTATAAGTGACTGACAGATGGGCCTCTGAAAATCATGTGCAAAACAAACCGCAGCTCCAGAACGCAAAACTCAAATGGCCCGCAAAAGACACAAATCTAAACAAAACCAAGACATCTCTCGGTGACAAAACCCTGTTCCGACGCTGTGCTTTGTCACGCAGCCACCTCCACGGACAGATCAAAGAAAACGAAGAGCAAGGCCGCTGTTGCGGCTGCGGATACTGCAAAGCAGGACAGACAGGCTCGAGCCGGGCTCAGTCCTCAAGACTGCGCTTGCCGGCCTCCTTGAGCCGCTGCAGGAACTGGTGCCGGATGACCAGGAGCGTGACCACGAGGCCGAGCAGGCAGGCGCCCAGGGTGGCAACATAGGCGGCGCGGTAGCAATCGATCCCGTCGGGACACGACCGCTCGCCCTCGGGCCCCGTGATGGTGTGCCGGTCAAAGACGGAGCCGTAAAACAGGTTGAAGACGTTGCCCGACACGATGGGCGACAGGGTCATGAAGCCCCAGTTCTGCGACAGGCCGTGGATGCCAAAGGACTCGGCCACGATGGAGGGAAACACGCCAAAGAGAAAGCCGTAGCCCAGGCCCGAGAGGCTCGACACGAGGGCCAGGAAGTGCGGGTTGATAATGGTCAGGGCCAGCAGCTGGGCGACGATGAAGATGCTGGCCGCGATGACCAGGCACCACACCCGGCTGGCTTCCATCCTCTTGACGAGAAAGTCGGAGCCGACACCTGCGCCAGCAGTCAGCACGAGAAGGGAGAGAGAGAGAGAGAGAGAGAGAGAGAGAGAAAGAACAGCAGGGACATACCGCTCAGAAGCCGGCCTGAGAAGCTGCCAATGGACAGGATTGCCACGTGCATCTGCTGCCGCTTGACAAGAAGGCTGTCGGGCACAGAGCTGTCGTAGTGCTTCCAGAGCGCGTTGGCGTCGTGTCCGATGTTGCTGCAATCGTGTTAAGGGTCGTCAAGAGAGAGGAAGAGAGGCTGCACGCACTTGATGGTCATCAGGCCAATGCCGGAGAGGATGCCCATGATGGAAAAGAGCTGCCAGAACTCGACGTTGCACAGCAGCTTCCAGCCGCGGATGTCTATACGGTGGGAGCGATCCATATCAACACTGTTCTGCACCAAAACGTCGCCGGGCAGAGAAGAGGTTCGCGACATGAGAGAAGACGTCTCGTCCATGGGCACTTGGTCGGCATCTTCTTCCGAGAAGGCATGGGCAGCAGACGGCGGGGCAGAGGCGGTGGCGGCAGCGGCCGCACCCATGGCCGCGAGCGTGGTGTTGGAGGCGGCCGTCGACAGATATCCGCCGGGGGAATCCAGCGGCGAGACGGATGTGACGGTGGCGGTGGCGGCCTTTTGTTCGCGTGCGTCCGCGCCGTCTGCTGCGTCTGCTTCTGCGTCCGTTGCTTCTTCGCTGCCGAGGCTGTTGTTGTTGTTGTTGTTGTACTCATCGGTGTAGGGCAACCTACCAGGTTCGACCGAGGCCCGTCCCCGTCCGGCGGCAGCACCGCGGGTCTTGCGCGCGGCCGCAGGCTGGGCGTCGGTCAGGGGGGCCATGTCATCGCTGCCGTCGCCAGACGACGGCAGGGCGTCATAGGCGGCAGCAGCCGCAGGCATGTGGGCATGCGGCAGCACGCGCAGGAAGCAGAAGCCGAGCAGGGTGAGGCTGACGGTGCCGAGGGCGAGCATCAGCAGGAAGGCAGCGGTGTCGTCGGTGAAGGCGATGGAGCCGAGGACGGAGAAGAAGAAGGCGCTGAGGCCAAAGGCGGCCAGCGGAAAGGCGGTGGCAGTGCCGCGATGATGCGGCCAGTTGAGGGCCGACGTCTTGACGGCAGCAGCAAAGGCCATGCAGCCGGCGAGGCCGGTCAGGAACGAGAAGAAGCACAGGACGGGCACGGCGCCGGCGCCGGCCACATACGCCCGCTGCAGGGGGAAGTAGCCCAGGCCGAGCAGCACGGCGCCGACGGCGACGGCCGGCCGCGGACCTTTGCTGTCGACAAACATGCCGACCGGGGCGCCGAGCGAATACATGCCCAGGTTGCCGGCGAGGCCGATCAGGTTCGACTGGGTCGCCGACAGCTGCAGCTTGTCGGCAAACTGCGGAGCCCATGCAGAGTAGACATACTGGGGCGGTCAGCACACACGGGAGCACACAAGCCGCAAACACAAAGACACACAATGCAGGCTCACGTTTGTGCCACACGCAAGCGAGATGACCGTCGCGGCAACGCTCGACACGATGCGCGCGCGATGCAGCCTCCCTTCGTGCATCGCTGCGGGCGGCGCGGCGGGCGACAAGCGACGACGGGCGGCACCTCGCTCCCGATGCCAAAGGTCGGGATAAGCTTCGTTCCTGGGGGGGGGGGGAACGCTATGTGCCGCCCAGAGTGACGTCTGTGCAGAGACGACCGGATGCAGGGATGAGGAAGGGGAGGTCAATGGACAGGATATGTGGGAAGACAGGCTGCGAGAAGGACAACGGCAGGACCGGCAGAAGGCGCGCGTCAGAAAAGAGAGACGGGACTGGCTGATGCCTCCGGAACGCTGATGGCTGTCGGGGCTAGGGATTCCGATCCAGGTGTCCTCCTCTCGTGAAGGAGTTCCCCGAGATTGAGAGGGCGCGCGCCGCTAGTGGCCTCCTCGGTATCGTATCGCACTCGTCTCAGGCCGACAGGCCGCTAATAGGACCTGCACACGTATGAACGGATGGGACGGAGTACGGAGTAATGCTAGTGCAAACCACCGATACAGGGCCTCCACCCAATGCAGACGCCAGAATTGGCGACGATCGCCCTGAGACGCTGATAAGCAGCATGTGCGCCAGAGTCATGTGACATGGTGGCGCAGTCTTGCTTGTGGCTGGGAATTTCTACACAGTATTATGCTTTCTCATGACGACGAGTCCCACTTGGCTTCCTCTTGCCTCAACATCCAACATTCTCTTCGGTTTCTTTTGTCTTCAACCTACAGCGGACGGGTCCGCTGTGCTTTCTGAACATCCAACTGCGCCACTCCTATTTCCCGACACCCTCGATCCCCGCACCTCTCCTCCCCGGCCTCAGGTCGTCGGCTCGACCGTCTCTGTTTTGGGTCTCCAAGGCTGCCAACCAAACACTTTCAGCATGGGTGCCTTGCTTTCGATTCCGCTCTTGGCGGTGCCGAGCGTCTCGACGGTAGGCCTCTGATGGCAACACAGACCTGTGGACCGACTGCTGACATGACCAGCTGCTTTCCTTTGGCGCCAGCTGTTGCGGCGCGGCAACGTGCTCCATGGCGTGCAGCGCCTGCGGCAAATGCGGCAACAGGTAGGTCTCTTTCTCTCTCTCTCTCTCTCTCTCTCTTTCTCTCTTGTTCTTCTGCGCAAAAACCCCATGCTGACGTGGACGACCCCTGCAGCATCGCCACGCGCATCGGCTATGCGCTCATCCTCGTCGTCAACTCGATCCTGGCCTGGATCATGGAGACGCCGTGGGCCATCAACAAGCTCGAACACCTCATGCTGGACTACGTCAAGATCAACTGCCCGACCGGCCAGTGCTACGGCTGGCTGGCCGTGCACCGCATCAACTTTGCCCTCGGGCTCTTCCACCTCATCTTTGCGGGCCTGCTCGTCGGCGTGTCGTCCTCGAAGCAGCCGCGCGCGGCGCTGCAGAACGGCTACTGGGGCCCCAAGATCGTCGCCTGGCTCGCCTTTATCGTGCTCTCCTTCCTGATCCCCGACGCGTTTTTTGTGTTCTGGGGCAACTACATCTCGCTCGTCTGCGCCATGCTCTTCCTCATCCTCGGCCTCGTCCTGCTGGTCGACATGGCCCACTCGTGGGCCGAGTACTGCCAGCGCCGGATAGAGGACAGCGAGTCGCGGGTGTGGCCCGTGGTGCTCGTCGGCTCGACGCTGGGCATGTACCTGGCCTCCATCGTGATGACGGTGCTCATGTACGTCTTCTTCGGCGGCGGCGGCTGCTCCATGAACCAGACCGTCGTCAGCCTCAACCTCGTCTTCCTCGTCGTCGCCGCGGTCGCCTCCGTCCACCCCAAGGTGCAGGCGGAGAACTCGCGGGCCGGGCTGGCCCAGGCGGCCATGGTCGCGGTCTACTGCACGTACCTGACCATGTCGGCCGTGTCGATGCGGCCCGACCGGTCCGCCGACAAGCACTGCAACCCGCTGCTGCTGGCCCAGGGCACGCGCACCACGTCCGTCGTCATCGGCGCCATCGTCACCATGCTGACCGTGGCCTGGACCACCACGCGGGCGGCCACGCAGACCCTGGGCCTGGGCAGCCGCAGCGGCGGCATCCGCCTGCCGGACGACGACGACGACGACAGCCACTCCTCGCACGACCTGGTCACGCAGGAGCCGTCGCGCCGCGAGATGCGCGCCGAGGCGCTGCGCCGTGCCGTGGCCGAGGGCAGCCTGCCGGCCGACGCGATGCTGTCCGACGACGACGACGACGACGACGAGGACAGCAGCCACGGCAGCGGCCGCCACGCCGGCGACGACGAGCGCAGCAGCACGCAGTACAACTACACCATGTTCCACGTCATCTTCTTCCTGGCGACGGCCTGGGTGGCCACGCTGCTCACAATGAACTACGAGGACTCGACCAGGGACGGCGACTTTGCCACCGTCGGCCGCACCAACTGGGCCACCTGGGTCAAGATTGTCAGCTCGTGGGTCTGCTACTCCATGTACATATGGTCGCTGGTAGCGCCTATCCTTCTGCCGGACCGTGAGTTTTAGGCGTGTGTGGTGGATGCGGTATAGATTGCAGACACTCTGTTTTTCCAATTGCATATTCCGAGCGCTGTCACATTATTGTTGGGGGGGGGGGGTCAAAGACCTGTTTTGGAGAATGAAGCTGTGCGTTCTGCCAGCAACCGGCAAGGTTGGCTTTTTGTGTTCTGTCTCTTGCTTGCTCCGTTTTCTTTTGTCTGATTCTGTACTCGTAGTCTTGTCACCTAGGTTTAGCGTCTTGGAATTCAAAAGATGTGCTCACCAATCCTATTCCAACAACTAATACACAAAAGTAACGGACAAGGCAAATAGAAAGAACAAAGTAATCAAATATCCCAAAGACGCCGCCACCCAACTGCTGCAACGGGACAACTACACTGGCATTGCGTATGCTCGGCTACTGCTGCAACCTCAGCGGCCCTTGCCTGCCACGCCATTCTTCTGTTCTTTTTTTCTTCTTTCCCATCGCACCGTATGCGAACCGATTCCAGATGAACAACATTAACCGTGAAAATGAAATGCAAATACAGCGTAAGTCGCACAATGAACCCCCCGACGAACCCAAAGCCTGCCTACTGGGTCTGCTGGTTCTCCTGGCCGGCTCCGCTGGCCTGGAAGCCGTCCAGGGTGATGCTCACGGCACCTGCTTGGACGAGCTGAGGGGGGGTGTTAGCCAGGGACAAAGAACGAAGGCGGGGGGGGAAGGGGGCAGGAGTCGCCTACAGCTCGCTGGAGGTCGTCGACCAGGTCGTTGACGTCCTCGATGCCGACGCACAGGCGGATGATGTCCTCGGGCATCTGGCGCTCCTGGCGGGTCTTGGCGTCGATGCTGGCGTGGCTCATCTGGCAGGGCATGCTGATGAGGCTGTTGACGCAGCCGAAGCTGACGCTGATGCCCCAGAGGCGGGTGGCCTCGACGATGCGCTCGGACAGGGCGGGGTCGCCGGTCTCAAAGGAGAGGACGGCGCCGGCGCCGCGGGCCATGGACCAGTGCAGGTCGTACTGGGGGTGGGACTTGAGGCCGGGGTAGCGGACGCGGAAGCCGTGGCGCTCGAGGAACTCGGCAATGACCTGGGCGTTGGCCTGCTGGCGCTCCATGCGGATGGCGAGCGTCTTGACGCCGCGCATGAGGAGGAAGGCGTCGTTGGGCGAGAGGCCGCAGCCGGTGGCGTTGATGGTGAAGAAGAGGCGGTTGCCGACCTCGGCGTCGTTGACGGCGATGACGCCGGCCATGATGTCGTGGTGGCCGGACAGGTACTTGGTGCCGGACTCGTAGACGACGTCGGCGCCCAGGTCCAGCGGGTTGGCCAGCATGGGCGAGAGCATGGTGTTGTCGACGACGACGAGCGTGCTGGCGTTCGCCGCGTGGGCCGCGGCCGCGATGCGCGGAATGTCGACAATCTTGATCAGCGGGTTCGTCGGCGTCTCCAGCAGCACCATGGCCGTCCGGGCCGACAGCAGCGGCACCACGGCATCGACGCGCGTCGTGTCCGCGTGGTGCACCGTGATGCCCTGGTTCTTGGCCAGGTACGTCAGCAGCCGGTTCGTGCCGCCGTAGAGGTCGTCGCCCGTCACCACCTCGTCGCCCGGCCGCAGCAGCCGCGTGATCACGTCCAGCGCCCCCATGCCCGAGCTCACCGCCAGCGTCCGGTTCGCGCCCATCACCTTGGCCAGGTGCCGCTCCAGGTGCGACCGCGTCGGGTTGCCCGACCGCGTGTAGTCGTACTCGCCGCCCCCGCCCGCCGACGTCTGCTTGAACGTGGCCGACTGGTAGATCGGCATGCTCGACGCCCCGTGCTGGTCCTTGGTCTCGGTGTACACCAGCTCCGTGGCCAGCGCGTACCGCCTCCGCCCGTTGGACGGCGTCGACGGCGCCGGCGACGGCGGCAGCGTGTGGCCGTCCTGGTCGACCCGCGCAACCGCCTTGTTCTTCGGTGCGGATGACTCGCTGCTGGTCGGCTGGTCGGCCATGGTGACGGGTGCGGTGAGAGTGTGCGTGTGGGAGAGGGGGGGGAGAGAGGAGAGGGATGTCAGAGAGGCGAGAGAGGCGAGAGAGACGAGAGAGACGAGAGAGACGAGAGAGACGAGAGAGACGAGAGAGACGAGAGATTGACAGAGAAAGACAAAAGAGAGACCACCGCAGACGGCGACACCGGCGAGACGAATCGATAGAGGGGAAAAGTCGAAAAACGCTGGCGGGAAAAACGGAGATGGTTGGATGCTACAAGAGACAGCGCCTGCCGCAAGAGTCGTGCTCAAAATGTAGAGGGCTGTCGGAATGCCAATTGCCCGCTTTGATCCTGCTCGTATGTTGTCTTCAATTGAGTTTCTTTCTGCTTTCTGGTGCCGAAGACGGATGGACGGCAAAGCACGCCGAGTACCTGACTCATAGTGCACTCTTGCGCTAGGCCGATGTAGCCCGCTAAAATTTCGGGGCAGAGATGGCGTGCTCACGCGGCCGTCCCGCGCCTCTCTTTGTGCATATTTCCTCCTATCGTTCTAGACGGGTACAATGTTGCTGCTTGCATGTTCCTTTCAGATATGACCCCAGATGCCCCAATACGAACCACATAGCCAAAAGAGAATGGCGAAACACGAGATGACATACAAAAACGCCAATTCAGATGCTCCAACTCCCATACAACAGGTGCACGTGACCGCAAACTCCCGCCATCATCAAAATACGAAATCTAGAGAGCAGAGATGATTCTACCAATCAGACCGGCGCCTGCTCAGTCGAGAGTCGGCGCCTGGGGGGGCTCGTCGTCGTCCTCCACGTCTTCGTATGCGTCGTCGTCGTCGTCGTCGCCTCCGCCGCCATCGCCATTGGCTGCGGGCTTGCCCGTCTTCTTTATGGATGCGGACCCGTGGCGATGTGAGCGCCGGCGGGTCGCCTTTTCTCTTGCCTGGGGATGGGCCGCAGATGGCGGCTGGGGCTGGGGCTGGGGCTGGGGCTGGGGCTGGAACTGGGTCTGGGCCAGGGTCTGGGCGAGGGCCATGGCCTGGGTCTGGGTCTGCATCTCCTCGATGCTGAGGCGGCCGAAGAAGTCGTCGGTGCGGAGGCCGCGGACGTTGGCCGGGTTGACCTGCGAGGCCGGGTTGCCCGAGGCGCGGTGGGCGCGCAGGTACTCGCGCATGGGCATCATGGCGGCGTCGCGGCAGAGCTCCTTGAGGTCGCTGCCGGACATGCCCTCGGTGGCCTTGGCGACAAAGTCGACGTCGAAGTTGGCGTCGCGCTTGGTCTCGCCCAGGACCAGCTGCAGGATGCGTAGGCGCTGCTTGGTGGCGGGCAGCGGCACGGGGAACTTTTTGGGCATGCGGCGCAGGATGGCCTCGTCGATCTCGTGCATGCGGTTGGTGGCGCCGAGGACGACGATGCGTGACGGCACGCCGGCCGCGTTGGCGGACGTCAAGCCGTCCCACAAGGTCATGAACCTGGGCGGTCAGTCAGACGGAAGGGGAGAAGGAAAAGGGAAGAGGAGGTGAGGGGGAAAAGAAGGGAGAGAGGGGAACAGGAAGAAGGGGAAGAGGGAAAAAGAAGGGGAAGAGAGGGGGAAAACCCACTCGGCCTTGACCATGCCGCTGGCCTCGTGCTCGCCGCTCCGACGGGTGCCCAGCACGGCGTCAATCTCGTCGATGAAGATGATGGCCGGCTGCAGCTTGCGGGCCAGGGAGAAGACGGCGCGGACGAGCTTGTTGGAATCGCCGTACCACTTCTCGGTCAGCGTGGAGATGTGCAGGTTGATAAAGGAGGCGCCGCTCTCGTGGGCCAGGGCCTTGGCCAGCATGGTCTTGCCACAGCCGGGCGGCCCGTAGAGCAGGACGCCGGACGGGGCGGCCAGCAGCGGGGCGGCGTGCGAGTAGAGCTGGGGCATGGTCAGGGGGTAGATGACCGACTCCTTGAGCTCCTCGATGATCTCGTCGAGGCCGCCAATGTCGTCGAAGCCGACGGAGATGTCGCCGGGCGGGACCACCTCGAGGGCGATCATGTTCTCGTACTCGTTGAGCTCGAGGTCCTCGGGCCGGAGTCCGCGCAGCGTGCCGTCGCCGACGGCCCCATCAATGCCGTCGTCGTTGGCGTCGCCGCCCTTTTGCGACTTGAGCAGCCGCTGGATGTTGGCCCGTGCCCGCAGCCGGGCCTGGTCGTGCTTCTCCTTGTCCGGATCGAGGTTTGTCGCAAAGGACGAGAGTATGTTCTTGGACAAGAAGTAGAGCGTGGCGGTCTGTGTGTGCAAGCCTGTCAGCCGGGTGCCACAGCGTGCATGTGTTCCCGTCCGGAACACCTGGAGAGGGCCAGCCCAGAAAAACCCACCATGCCGGCAAAGAGGACAAAATCCATGACATAGTCGCCCACACGCTTTCGGTCCCCCATGGCGACTGAGAAACGACGACGACGACGGGCAGAGAGACGGGGGGGCGAGCCAATCCGGGGCCTGTCATGGAATTCGGGAGGCAGGGGACGGGAATGAGCAGTGGCAGCGGCTCTGCGCGTCGTTGCCGTTGATAATGATGCTCGGACGCGGTGTGCACGTTTGGTTGATTGGCATGTGTGCTGGCTTGGCCCAGTTGTTGCCTCCTCTCCAGCTGAACTCGGCTGGGCGAAACCCTTGCCACGTGTGAGCCAATCATGTGATTCATAGTGGGGCGTCCGTGGCAGCAGGCACGGCTGGCGCTGTGTTGGCCAGTCAACGAGCGCGTGGCCGGATGTGGCCAATCAGAGCGCCGTATGTTGTGCACATTCCGGCCCCTCTTATGTTCTCTCCACAGCCGCGGTTTTCGACGTCTGCCACAAGTTCAGCATTGTCACACGCTGTTGTTCCAATTCACCCCTTGTGTGGATTCCCAGAGATCCATTTTTTTCTTTCTTTTTATCCCCTTGCTACAACTTTGTCATCGCAATTCCCCAGACGCGCTCGGCAAGGGAACCGCAGCGGGTCAGCACTAGAAATCGGTTGCAGCAACAAAAACAACAACGGCATAATTTGTCCTCCATCCATCCTATGGCTAGGACAAAGGCGTCGTCCAATCTGCTGAACTTGGTCGAATCGGACTCGGAAGACGATCTGGGCGGAGGCGCAGCAGCAGCAGCAGCAGCAGCAGCAGCAGCAACAGCAGCAACAAGGAAAAAGACATCGATCCGCGACATGCCAGCAGCCAAGAAAGGCCGGCAGGCGACGGCAGCAGCGCCAAAGGCGTCGAGCACTGCGAGCAAAGTGACAAAGCCTGCACAGAAGAAGGAGAGCGCGGCGGTGGTACGGCGGAGAGCGGCGGCAGCGGCGGCGGCGGTGGCCGCGGACGAGACGGCGGAGACGGTGGCAACGTCAGAAGCAAAGACAGCAACAGCACGAGGCCGACAGATACTGGCGGAGCGGACGAACGAGCTGCCGGCCGAGACGACGGCGCCGGCCAAGGCCAAGGCGCGGGGCCGGCCGGGCCGCAAGGCGGCTGCGACGGCGGTCGAGGACAAGGAGGAAGAAGCGGAAGAAGCGGAAGAGGAGGAAGAGAAGACGACAGCAAAGACTCGCGTGCGCGGACGGCCCAAGGCTGGCGCGACGGCTGCCGCCAAGGACGAGAGCGAAGGCAAAGAAGCGGCGCCGAGAGCGGGCAGGAGGAGAGCGGCGGCGGCGACGACGAAAAAGGGCGGTGTGCCCGCTGCGGTCGAAGACGAGTCGATGGCGCAGGACGAGACAGAGGCCAACGAGGATGACGGCGATGGCGACACGCAGCAGCCAGACGTGACAGAGACGCAGCTTGCCGACAGCATGGACGTGGACGAAAAGGACGACGACGCGACGACAGCAACAGCAACAGCAACAGCAGCAGCAGCAGCAGCAGCAGTAGCAGCAGCAGCAGCTGGCTTCCAGTCACCCGTGCGCGGCAGCCGGCCGATGCAGCGGCCATCGTCGGCGCTGCGTGGACGGGGCGTGGCGGTGTCGTCGGAGACGGCAGGCGACGCGGCGGCACGGCGACGGCTGGGCGACCTGACCAAGAAGCAGGAGACGCTGGAGGCGCGGTTCCGGGATCTGCGCGACGTGGGCGTCAAGGAGGCCGAGCGCAACTTTGACCGGCTGAAGAAGCAGGGCGACGACCGGGCGAGGGGTGAGCTTGTTGCTGGCGGTGTTTGGCGGTGTGGCTGGTTGATCTCCTGCTAACTGTTGGTCCTCGCAGTCTCGGACGAGCTGATTGCCAGCCTCAGGACGGAGCTGGCCTCGTACCGCGACCTGGCCAAGGAGGGCGCGCGGGCCAAGCGCGAATGGGATGCGTGCGAGGCGCGGGCCGCGGATCTGCAGGCGCGCGTGGACCAGCTGACGGCGGCGCTGGGCGACGCCAAGGCGGAGGCGCGGGCGCTGACGACGAAGCTGGCGGCCGCGCGCACGACGGCGGCCGAGGGCGCGGCGGCCGGCGTCGTCGGCGGCCTGTCGGCGGTGCCGGGCAGCGCGATGAAGAAGATGGGCGGCCACGGCGGCCACGGCGGGACGGCCGCCGACCGGGCGGCGGCGGCGGCGGCAGCGGCGGCCAGCCAGGTGGTGCAGCTCAAGGAGAACCTCTACGGCGACCTGACGGGCCTCCTGGTCTACTCGGCGCGGCGCGACGGCGCGCGCGAGCTCTACGACTGCATCCAGACCGGCCGCAGCGGCAGCCTGCACTTTAAACTCTGCCTCGACAACGACAGCAGCGCGCGCGACGACGACGGCGACGGCGACGCCCAGTTTGTCTACATGCCGCAGCTCGACGCCAGCCGCGACGCCGACCTCATCCGCCGCCTGCCCGACTACCTCGTCGAGGAGATCTCCTTTCCGCGCGCCCAGGCCGCCAAGTTTTACAGTCGCGTCGTGCAGTCGCTCATGGCGGAGAAGTAGGCTGTGGCTGTGCTGTGGCTGTACTGTGACTGGTGTGTGTGGCTGTGATGACTGTGGCTGTGGCTTGGTGTTCTCGCTCTTTACTCTTTCCTTTGTCTGCGTCGGGGCTTGTAAGCGGATATGCATTACGAGATTTGCAGTCTTTTTTCCTTCTCTTTTCACTCGGCAAAATAAATCTTGACGTCATGTGATCTCAGTCTCTTTCTCCTGTCTGCTCCATCCGTATCTACACTGCATATACATTGCCCAAGCCAGAGCTCTCCCGCTCTGCCTGCAGGACCCGCCCTCTTCCTATGTGCATGCCAACCTGATCCTGCTCTCCCCCTCCCCCTGCTTCCCGTAGATTATATCTCTCATCCGACAACGGCATTATGCCCGGGAGAGACGGACCGGCCGTCGTCGCCGGTCTTTTCCCCCGGGCGAAGAATAGATATTAGCGTTTATAAAGAGCCGTCCTCCCTCGTCCCAGCTGGACATCCCCTTGTTGTTCTTCGTCCGACAAGGAGAGAGAGAGACCAGCAGAGGGCCAAGTCGACAACGACGGCAACGACGACAGCGACAGCGTTTCAAATAGCAAATATACACAAGGGGTGTCGTGCTCGCCATTTGCGTTCCCTCCCTCCCTCGCCTCTTCGCCCCCCCCTCTCTCTCTCTCGTGTTTGTACAGGCGTGTGAAGAGAGAACCGCGTCGCCAAAAAAAAAAAAAACAGGAAAGAAAAAGGCAGCGGACTGTGGCGATACGGACAATGCCAACCGCAGCCGCAGCTCAAAAAGGCATCCGCCAAAGCCTCTAGCAACCTGCGCCTGCTTCTGGCTCTATGCACAGGGCGAAGCAGACACGAAAAGGGGAAAAAAAAAAAACTCCGTTGCGCCGGCTGCCAAGAAAGAAAACATCCAACCCCAGTGAGGAAGATGTGGTAAATTACCCTCCTCCCCCTCCCCGTAACAAAAAAAAAAAAATCCGGATTCAAAGCCAGGAAAAAACAAAGAAAGAGAATAGAAACACCGGATGCCAGATGCCGCATGCATTAGACAGATAAAATGGGACAGAAGATGTGCAGAACTATGGCCAAACAGAGACCGCGCTTCTGTCATGGCGTCTTGCCCTGCTTTCCGTCGCTGCCGGCGTCGCCAAAGATGCCGCTGATCAGGTTGACCGACCACGCGTCCGGCTCGCCCGTCGAGTGCACGATGCACAGCCAGAACACGACAAAGTTGACGAGGTAGTGGATCATGTAGGCGTACGACACGCCGTAGACGGCGGCGCAGACGGCGGCGCCAAACAGCAGGATGCTGGTCACGTGCCGCAGCCGTGTCGTCACCCGCGGCACCATCTTGCCCGTCGTCAGCGTCTCCACCAGCACGATGAACGGCATGATGGAGAGCACGTTGTGGTGCGACGAGAAGGGCGTCAGCCAGTGCACCGCCAGGTTCCGGATCCAGACCACCAGCGTGGGCAGGTTGATGGGGAGGATCCAGAGCATCAGCACGAGGATGGAGTGCACGTAGTTGTAAAAGTTGTAGTTGATCGTCGACCGCAGGTCCGAGGCCGCCCGCAGAGCCCGCACCGTCGTCGCCATCTGGATCAGGCACGCCACCAGGTACGCGAACTGGTACGGGATGAACGTCGTCACGAGCAGCAGCAGCACCATGTTTGTGACCACGCGTCGGCGCGGCGACGCCTGGATAAAGGCCGGCGCAAAGTACAGCTGGGTCTGCAGCTGCTGCAGCTGCTGGAGCTGCTGCTGCTGCGCCGGCTGGGCCGGCTGCTGCCCGCCGGCCGGGCCCGTCTGCTGCGTGCCGCGGCGGTCGTGTCGCAGCCAGGCCGGCCGCGACAGCGCCAGGCTGAGGGCCATGCTCAGCAGGTGCGTGAGGGCCAGCGCGGCATAGTTGAGCGCCGTGCAGACGCCGACGCAGATGACGCCGATCAGCGGCGTCAGGAACCAGAAGAACGGGTCCTGCGTGCCGACGAGCAGCTCGTTCCTGTGGAAGTCCAGCGCGGCGGCCGTGGCGTTGCGCCAGGGCAGGAGGCCGGCCGAGCCCGGCGCCCCGTGCGAGCTGCCGACCGAGAGCGACAGCAGCGTCAGCGATGCCAGCACCAGGGGGATGGACTGCCGCAGACAGCCGTCCAGGCCCTCGGAGAAGGAGAGGAACACGCCCGTCTCGTCGTACACCCGGAACTGCTTCCGCAGCACGAGCGCCACGATGAGCACGGGGAAGGCGGCAAACACGGTCCGATAGCGCATGTAGAGCTTGCCCATGCTGCCCATCACGTCGACCGTCAGCCGCATCTGCACGCTCGAGTTGCACGTCGGGTCCGCCCAGAGCTGGAAGCCCAGGCCGGCCTCGTCGGCCGCGGTCTGCGCCAGCGCCGGCGGCATGTAGGGCGCGATGCCGTGCAGGCTCACGCTGGCCCGCCGCGCGTTGACGTAGAACTTGGACTCGAACGGCTCCGACATGTACTGGCGCACGAGCGGCGTGAAGAGCTCGGCCGACGCCTCGGCGCAGAACTGCTTCTCGATCTCGAGGTGGTAGGCCAGCAGGCTCGACTGCACCGCCGGGATGCGGATCTGCGTCACCATCGCGTGGTTCGCCGGCAGCCGGATCTTGAGCCCGAAGCTCAGCAGGTTGCGCAGGCTGACGTCGTGGGTGTGGCTGGCCCTGTCGCTGTCGCCGAACTCGGCCACGACGAAGCCGGGCGTCGGCACGGTCGCCCGGTCGATGACGGCCACAAACTGGTGGTCCGCCACCTGCTCGGCGCTGTACTGGAGGTACGAGAACGGCGTCGAGTCGCGCTCGTCCAGCGAGAAGGGGTGGCGCGACGTGCTGCGCGACGCCGGCAGCTCGATGACGTCCAGCGTGGCGTTCTTGCAGGCCAGCCGCGTCGCCCCGGCGTTCTCGCCCGACAGGTCCAGCTTGATGGGGAACGCGCCGGCCTGGCTCGACTGCAGCGGGAACGCGCTGCAGAACAGGACGTCGACCTTGCCGGCGTCGCCCGGCCCGTCCAGGCGCTGGTCGGTCAGCAGGGTGAAGCGCCTGCCGGCGGGCGAGCCGGGCGGCGGGACGGGCAGCAGGTGGGCGTGTGCCCGCGGCGAGCCGCCCAGCCGGCGCAGCACGAGCCGCTCGCCCTGGGCCACGACGGTGCTGTACGTGTTGTCGAGGGTCAGGAGGGTGGTGTGCTCCTTGGAGGGCATGTCCTTCTCGGCGACGGCCTCCAGGCCGGTGAGGAAGTGCTTCTTGAAGACGCGCATGCGCTCGGCCCGCGGCTTCGTCTGGGTGGCCCGGTGGACGTCGATGACGTCGAACAGGGTGCGGGCGATGGCCTTGCGGAACTGGTCGCACCACAGGATGGCCTGGTGGTCCATGCTGGTCCAGACGTTGGGGATGGTGGTGGTGAAGACGGTGAAGCCGTGGGTCTCGGGCACGAGGGACTCGACGCCCGCGTAGTCGGACGGCACCACGGTGTCGAGACCGCCGCCGGCAATGGAGACGAGCGTCACATGCCACAGGGGGTTGTTGTTGGCCCACTTCTGCGAGTAGGCCCGTCTCCAGTAGTCGTTGATGTCGTCGTAGATCTTGACGATGGCGCTGTCAAAGGTGACGGGCGGGCGGGCGTGGGGGGCCGAGAGCGTGACGATGGTGTTGATGGAGTTGGACTGGTAGTTGGGCATGATGAGCATGGTGCGGGCCACGATGCCGCCCATGGAGTGGCCGAGGACGATGACCGAGGTCGGGTCGGGCAGGTTGGAGTCGCGGTCGGCCATGCCGGGGTCGAGGTAGAGGGAGAGGATGTAGCGGATGGCCTCGTTCAGGTACTCGGCCTGGTCCAGGAGCGTCTGGCCGTGGAAGGCGGTGATGTCCTCGTTGAAGTCGACGGTGAAGAAGTCGAGCGTGCGGGCGCCGCTGCGCAGGGCGGCCTGGTCGTGCTGCACGACGTTGTGGAAGTACTGAGCGGCCTCGCCGGCGATGGGGCGTACCTGCTTGTAGCTGCCGGCATTGCCGGGGATGAACAGGACGGGAATGCCGCGGAGCTGGAGGGCAGTCAGTGCGAGTTTGGGCATTGGAGAAGGGGGGGGGTAACGGAACAGGCTGCAGACCTTGGTCTTGTCGTCGAAGCCGTCCTCGCGGTAGAGGTACAGCGAGTACTTGCTGGCGAAGCGGGTGTGCTCGGTGTCAAAGTCGGCGATGCGTTTGTAGGACGGATACATGTAGGCCATGCGACAACCCTTGGGGTCGAGCTGGCGGGTGACGAGCGAGTTGAAGATGAGGCCCAGCAGGACGGCGCCGAGCAGCGAGACGGAGAGGGTGAGGAGGGTGATGGACCAGGGGTTGCGCGACCGCTGCTTGCCGTGGGCCACGGGCCACGAGCGCGGCGGCCGGTCCATGATGCTGGAGGCCGTGATGCAGCCGGCGTACTGGGCGACGACGCTGGCGGCGATGGCGGCAGGCGGGTCCTGGTGGAGGTAGCCGTCGCTGCTGCTCATCCGCTCGGCGGCGTAGCTGGCCGAGACGGGCGGAGGCGAGGCGGCCGGACGGCCCGAGGCCGACGAAGAGCAGGCCGGCGAGGAGGCGGTGGACGACGAGGACGAGGACGAGGACGAGGACGAGGACGAGGCGGCGGCCGGCGGAGTCACAGGCGCCGCGTACACGAGCCCATGCCTCGGCTGCTGCTGCTTGCCGCCGGGCTTCTCGCCGAGGGCGGCCGTGCTGGTGGCGGTAGAGGCGGTCCGTCTGCTTCTCGCCGACGAGGACGGCAAATCGGCTCTCGAGAGCGACTGCGGGTTGGACAGCCGTTTCTGCTGCTGCGGCGGCGGGCGGCGAGGCTGCGGGCGCGTCTCGGCGGCGGCCGGCTGCGCGTCGGGGCCGGCGGTCCACGGGGACGGAGGGCTGGGCTGTGGCTGGCTCGGCGAGGTCGGGATGGCGGCATTGGACGTCCTGACAGGAGAGCTATCGCCGTCGGAGAAGCCAGAGGGAGGCTTCTGCATCCCAGAAAATCGGCCTGCAGCACACGGTCGGTCGGCTCGCCGCCACTGGTTGTCGTCGACGTCGTCGGCGACGTCGAGGGTGTGCGTGGAGGGCGAATTGGGCTGCGACGAGCGGCAGAAGGGGATCGCGAGCAGAGGATGGGGTAAGGGGGACTGGAAAAGCGAAGGGGGAAAATTGGGAACGGAAAGGCGTGCTGGCAGAGGGAAATACGGAGCACAGAGGATTTGCACCGCCTGGCTGGTTTGTTGGTGGCCCTGTCAGATGGGGGAGGGAAGGTGCGAGCAGCGCCCGCTGGCACTAGCTGGGAGTGCCTGCTTGATTGGCGGACGAAAGAGATTGGCGCGAGATGGCCTCCCTGTGGGGCGTCTTTTTTTACTCTGTACTAAAAGATGCGCCGCATTAGGCCGAGGCCGCCTTGTTGCTGCACTGTATCGCAGGCGGACAGGGCACCAATGTTTCAGCGAGGGAGGCCCTAGAACAGCAACAGCCACCGGCCGCTGCTCCAGCGATGACGCACGCTAGAGCGATCAATGGGCCGACGGGGGATTTGATGCGACGGCCTGCACCAGGACGAAACACTCGGGGGAGCTGGCGATGACGACTCCTCCGTCCAGAACGGTTAGGGAGGAAACGGGCGCTCTGACACTACTGCAAAGCCGAGGCCTGTCCTGCCCGGCCCAATCGACGCGTCGGCTTACGAGCTGTCTTCTCGGCCTTCTCGGCGCTGGCTTTGGACCAGCCCCGTCTGCCCGTCTGCTTCCTTCCTCCAGGAACAGCTGGCTGATCCTCCAGCCCGCCGACTACAGACGAAACGTGGTCAGAGCGCCGTAACGGGAGAATGAAACAGTGCCTGCCGGAATCGACTGTCAGACGAACTGTTCATGTGGTGATCGCCCGTTGCTGCAGAGTGAGAACTTGCAGACGATAAAGCCCGCTTGTTCTTTGCGGCTGTGCGGTCCTCTTTTTTTTTTTTTTTTGCTTTTTTTCGCCTGCCCTCTGCCAAGTAAAGATAAGACCAACCCAAGCGGGCCGGCCGTCAAGCGGCCGCCAATTGGGACCTGCCTATCCCCTCGGCTTTTTTTGTTGGGGAGCAAGTTTAAACAAGAAAAGCTTTGCCAAGTTTGGATCGCATGATCTCTCCTGTGGCCAAGAGCCGCAACCCTGCATCGCCAGTGAAGAAGAAAATCCAGCATCTTCCCGCCTTCGCCGCGCCCAAATGCCACCGCCTGGAAAGTGCCTTTTTCCAGTCCTTCCCATCTTACGTCCTAAGCGCTTCCTCTGGTCGGAGTGGTTCGATGACGACACCGATTCCCTAGAGAATACTCCACATAATATGTTTCGAGTCGATGCCGCTCCGAGAAAGCTCGCCATGACGTGATGTGCTCGTAGCAGGACTGGCCAGGGCATGGGCTCTCCAGCTGAGCCGCTGTGAACCTGACGTTTTGCGTGATCATCAAATACAATCCAGGGTTTTACCACACCGTGTTGCATTCTGCTGCGTTTTGCTGCGCTTTGCTGCATTTTGCTGCATGTGGCCTGCTGCAACCCTGTAAGACCTTACCTGCATGGCCTGCTTGCAATGGCCTGCTTTAGACACGCCGCTTCTCTGAAATGTCCGTCTTGCTCCCTCAGAGTTCATCTCCAACAGCTATAGCATCACGCGAAACTCTAATGTGCCTTGGATAAGCTTGTTGTATCTTAACACGCGGTACCTGCATATTTTTTTTGGCTCGCATATATGCTTATTCAGCTTACAAAAGTACAGACGCTTTTGAGTTCAATCGAAGCTAGCCTAGAAGAGGATCATTCTGCTGCGGGGCCAAGGTGGAGAACGCGACGCGTTCTCCAGGAGCCACTGTCAGGCGTTCCTTCCGCTCCAGGGTTTCGCCCAGTTTGGCTTATCAACGTCTAAAGACCACTTGGCTGCGAGATATATGCACAAATGCGGGCAAGAGGCCATTCCTCATGGCTAAACGATGACCATGGCGGCGGAATCAGTGACCATCAAAGCTATTGATGCAACAGCTGTATGTTTGTTTCGGGACATCTGCCGTCCGCCCCCCGATGCTGACAAGGCTGCATTGGACAGGTTCACAAAATCCAGTCCGGACAGGTGATTGTCAACCTCTGCTCCGTGGCCAAGGAACTGGTCGAGAACAGCATTGATGCCGGAGCGACGAGCATAGGTAGGTGTCCTCTATATGGCAGGGTAAGCGATCCTGTTGTGCTGACGCCGCGGGACGTCAAGAGGTTCGATTTAAGAACCAGGGCCTCGACGCCGTCGAGGTGCAGGACAATGGCTACGGGGTATCGCCCCAGAACTACGAGGGCCTCGCCCTCAAGCACTACACGTCCAAGCTGTCCAGCTATGACGACCTGGACACGCTGCAGACGTTTGGCTTTCGCGGCGAGGCCCTGTCTTCCCTCTGCGCGCTGTCCAGCTTCAGCGTGGTGACGTGCCAGGCCGCAGACGTGCCCAAGGGCACGAGGCTCGACTTTGACATATCGGGCCGCCTCAAGGGCACCGCCGTCGTGGCCGCGCAAAAGGGCACCACGGTCACGGTGGAGAAGCTGTTTGGCACCCTGCCCGTGCGGCGGCGCGAGCTCGAGCGCAACATCAAGCGGGAATGGGGCAAGGTGATCAGCCTGCTGAACCAGTATGCCTGCATCCAGACGGGCGTCAAGTTCACCGTGTCGCAGCAGCCCAACAAGGGCAAGCGCGTCGTTCTCTTCTCGACCAAGGGGAACGCGTCCACGCGCGACAACATCATCAACATCTTTGGCGCCAAGACAATGACCGCCCTGATCCGGCTGGGCCTGACGATGGAGCTGGAGCTCACGCGCGACGCCAGGGCAAAGCGGTCGGCTCCCGCCCCGGGCGATGTTGGCGATGGCGGCAACGTCAAGGAGATCCGGGTCGAGGGCTATGTGTCCCGACCCGCCCACGGACAGGGGCGGCAGACGCCCGACCGGCAGATGTTCTTTGTCAACGGGCGGCCGTGCAAGCTGCCGCAGTTTGCCCAGCTGTTCGGCGAGGTGTACCGCACATACAACACGTCGCAGGCGCCCTTTATCTTTGCAGACATCCAGCTGGACACGCATCTCTACGACGTCAACGTCAGCCCGGACAAGCAGACCATCCTGCTGCACGACCAGGGGCGGATGCTGGACACTCTTCGCGAGTCGTTGATTGAGCTGTTTGAGAAGCAGGAGATCACCATGCCGATGTCGCAGCTGTCGTCCCAGAAGATCACGGCCTTTCGGAAGCCGCCTGCCAGCCAGGCAAGCAGCCCGTCCAGCGCGACGCCGGTGGCTGGGAAAGCCTCGATTATAGACGACACCACCAGCCAAGAATCCACGGGGCATGCACAGCGGGAGAGCGAGGAGCCTGGCCACACTGCTGATGGTGGACAAGAAAAGCAGCCCATGGCAACGGCACCCGATCCCTCTCCTGTCGATGAAGACAGCAAGGAGGAGCATCTGGCCGGGGGTGGTGAAGACGAAGAGATCGATAAGACGACCCGTCCGGCTCCCTCTCCACCCCGACCAAGCCAGGCTGAAGATGACGAGCCAATTGTGTTCGCGATTGGCCCACGAAAGCGAGGCCCCCCCAGATATGCAAGAGTCACTGTTGGAAATACGACAGTGTCAACCAGTGTGATCTCGAGCTCGAAGCGGCTGAAGATGGGCGGCAGCAGTGCCCTGCAAAGGCCGATGTCAACGGAGACGACGCTACGCAGAACGAGGGCAAAGAAAGTGCTGCCTTCGTTTGGCGGCACACTGACACAGATGTTTTCGGCCGTCGGGGGCTCGCGCAAGTCTGGCAATGCGGATGTGGCTAGTGAAGGGGAAGAGGAAGAGGAAGAGGAAGGGGATGAAGATGAGGATGAGGGGGTGGAAGACGAGGATGAAGAGGATGCAGAAGCGGGGGTGGAGGATGATGGGGAAGAGGAAGGAGATGACGAAGAAGGCGAAGAAGAAGAGGACGAAGGAGAACAAGAAGGAGAAGAAGAAGAAGAAGAAGAAGAAGAAGGAGCTGAAAGAGAAGGAGAGGACGAAAAAATGGAAGAAGAAGCGCATGTTGTTATGGAAGAGGATGATGAAGACCAGATGGAGGGTGTGGAGCCAGATGGAACATCTCAGTCTGGGGCCGACAGACCAGACGATGTTGTCGAGGATGATGACGACCAAGAAGACGATGCGAGTAGACGGGACAACGACACGGCAGAGGTTCCGGAAACGGAGGAGGACAGACGCAGCCGGCTATTTCTGAAGAGCAGCGGATCCAAGAAACGACACGAGACGCTCAGACTGGTGCAGACGGTGCGGGCCAGCGAGGCAGCCATCGAAAGGATGGCCATGTCCGGGCAGAGATGGCAATCACAGACACGCCGGAGCGGCGGCAGGGATGACAACAGCAGCAGCGACAGCAGCCTAGAAGACGGCAGCGCAGCAGCCGAAGAGAAGCTGGCGCTGACGATTGCCAAGAGCGACTTTGCGCAGATGCGGGTGGTCGGGCAGTTCAACCTGGGCTTCATCCTGGCGGTGCGGCGTCGAAAGGGGACGGCAGGGAGGGAGGAGGGAGGGCAGCACGAAGAGCACGAAGAGCACAAAGAGCTCACGGAGAGGTCGCCTCGACCATCGGACGACGAGCTCTTTATCATCGACCAGCACGCGTCGGACGAAAAGTACAACTTTGAGCGGCTGCAGGCCACCACGGTGGTGCAGTCGCAGCGGCTCGTGCGGCCGCTGCGGCTGGCGCTGACCGCCGTCGAGGAGGAGATTGTGCTGGAGAGCCAGGCGGCCCTGGCGGCCAACGGCTTCGTCGTCGAGGCCACGGTCGACGGCAGCGAGCCCGTCGGCGGTCGCTGTCGCCTGCTGACGCTGCCGCTCAGCCGCGAGACCACCTTTGACCTGACCGACCTCGAGGAGCTGATTGCGCTGCTGGGCGAGCACGGCGGCGAGAGGGGGGCCGCCTGCGATGGTGACGATGGTGACGGTAGAGACGATGATGATGCTGATTACGTCAGCACTACCGGGTCCGCACCCCGGCGACGTCCAGCCCCCTCGGCCATCCCCCGCCCCGGAAAGGTGCGCCGCATGCTGGCCATGCGGGCCTGCCGCAGCAGCATCATGGTCGGCCGGGCGCTGACCCGGCGCCAGATGGCCGGCGTGCTCGCCCACATGGGCGAGATGGACAAGCCGTGGAACTGCCCGCACGGCCGCCCGACCATGCGCCACCTCAGCAGCCTCGGCCGCACCTGGGACGGCGGCCACGGCTGGCGCGAGGAGGACGACGCCGCGGCCGCGCGACAACAGGGAGACCCGTCGGGCTGGGCGGCGTTTTTGAAGAAAAAGAGACGCACCAGGACGGCAACATGAACTCGACGTGACACGGCTTAGTAATCTGGCTACATTCTCCTGGAACCTACCATGAAGATACGTAAATACATAATACATGATAGCTGCATAGAGCACAATCCCCCAAACGAAAGCACGCCCCAACTCCGGGCTGTCTTCTTGCACTCTTCAGTCGACAGCCCCCCCACTATCGTTACAGGACTCTCTCTCTCTCTGCCCTACTCCTGGCTGAACCGCGCATATGCCCGGCCTTCCTCGGCCAGCTTGCCGCTCACGTGACGCCGGCCAAAGACGCCCGTCCGCCCGTCGCCCTCGGCGTTGTAGAAGCCGCTGCCCAGGTCGTAGTCGTTGCCGCTGGACACCTGCCGTGCTGCCGGCTGGCTCGACAGGTCCTGGCCGACCATGACGGGCGGCGTCGACGCCTTGAGGTTGCCGTACGGCTTGCTGTAGAAGCCGTTCTCGGCCTGGATGCTGCTGTCGCGGTTCCGCGGCGCCCACGTCCACCGCTTCTTGCCCGTCGCCTGCCGCGTCGGCGTCGTGCCGCCCGTCAGCGTCCGCCCGGCGTCCGTCTCGCCCGGCCCGCCGCTGTACTGTCCGTACATGCCGTCGCCCAGGTCGGCCGGGTCGCTCGTCTGCGGCTGGCCGCCGACGCTGGCCCGTCGGTCGTTGCCGTTCGGCTCGCCCAGCACTGGGCCGTTCTCGGCCGTGCTGCCGCTGGTGCCGCTGCTCACCGCCGACGTCATCGACGACACCGTCGGCGTGACGGAGCCCTGTGTCCGCTTCATGGGGTTCGACCGCAGCGGGCTCGGGTGCAGGTCGTCATCGTCGTTGTCGTCATGGTTGTTGCTGCTGCTGCTGCTGCTGCTGCCATTCATCTGGGCGAGGACGTTGGTCTCGACGCGGAAGTTCTCGTACCGACGGCCGCCGTTCCCGTCGTCGTCGTCGTCCACAGCCGGCCGGTGGTAGACCGTGTCGGTGTCGGAGACCTCGCCGTCCGAGTCGGGAAAGTCAAAGTTCTGGTTGACCGGGTTGTAGTCGCGCCGCTTGCCGGACGCGTTGAGGACCAACGTGTTGAGTGCCTGGTTCTGCTGCTGCGTGCGGCTGCCGACCGAGTCCGATGCGTACCAGTTCTCCTTGAAGCGCGTTTGGCGCGGCGTCGCCCCGCCGGCCTTTCCGTCGCCTGCGGCCGTGCCGGGAGCGGAGGCAGAGCTGGTGGGCGTGGCGATGCTGTGACGGCTGCTGTGGTGCGGCGCGTACGACTCATGCAGCGAGATCTCGGCGTAGGCGCCGCGGCCAACGGTGCCGGCCGCCATGGACGCCCGCTTCAGGGTGGTCGTGGAGTTGCGCGGCGAGCCGTCGCTGGTGGGCATGACCTGGTACTGGCGGCTGGGCAGGTCGAGGCGCGAGTCACGTGAGCCGTTCGTGCGCACGCTCACGGCATCGGAGGCGGCGCCGCGCGTGTGGGCAAACGGCACGGCCGGCGGTCGCACGAGGTCCTTCTCCTTGTACAGCTCCAGCGACTGCAGCGAGCCCATGGTCACGATGGACGACTTGTTGCGCATGTGCAGCGCCGTCTTGGTCCGCGACGTCAGGTTGTCCTCGAGCGGGTTCATGTCCGGCGGCATCAGCGCGATCTGGCGGAACTTGATGGCCAGCCAGCAGGCCACCACGATGGTCACCAGATGCAGGGCGCCCGCGCCGATCAGCGTGTAGTTGAAGCCCGTCTTGAGCTGTGACACGGCCGTCTTGTCGGCCAGCAGCGTCGACCAGTTGTCGCTGTTGTCGCGCACCGACAGCAGCCCGTAGGCATACATCGGCAGGATGCAGAGGTCGGAAAAGGCCGAGAACACCTGGTAGGCGGCGGACGAGGCCGGCGGGCGGGCGCCCGCCGGCTTGGCCATGTGGTAGATGCTGTAGATGCTGTGCACCATGACGACGACGGCCTAGGACGCGCGTTAGAGCCACCGGCGAAGAAGGGGAGAGGAGCAGCCTCACCGTGATGCGCATGACCCAGACGGTCAGATCGGGGACGTTGCTGATGATGATCATGAGCACCAGCAGGCCGGCGGCCGCGGCCAGTTGCAGGACGCGCAAGACCAGCTGCAGCACCCGCACGGCCTTGATGACGGTCTTCATCCGCCGGCTCATCATGCGGACCGGTCGCCGCTGTGCGACGATGACCTCGTGGGCACTATGCAGCAGGGTTGTCAGCCAGTCCGATCCATGCTCGCCGATGCCACACGGACGACGTACTCGGGGTGGCGGTTGAACTGCACCAATGGGCCGTCCTGCTTGGGCTTGACCGGCTTCGGCTCCCAGCTCGCCCGCGTGACGGCCTTGGGATCAAAGGGCATCTGGGGGAAGCGAGCGTCGCCCCCGCCATACTGCTGGCTGGCCATGGCCACGGTGGGTGCGATGCAGACGATGCGCTCGCTGTGGGAGAATGTCTAGCTGCAAGTCCGGCTGCAAGTTCCAGCCGCCCTCGCTTCTTCTCTTGGTTAGGGACAGCCTGTCGTGGCAGTCGTTTTTCTGAAGCAATGCTCTCTTTCGGTCGAGCCGAGAGGTTTCCGTGTCCTTTCGACTGCTGTGTCGCTGGAATGCCAGCGAGCGTCAGATGTATTTGGAGGTGGCGGGAGGCAAAACAGGCTGTAGGATATTCAGACAGGACAAATATACGAATAACGTCGGCTGGCGGGGCGATCTTGTCTGACACTGTTCGCAGCGCAGTGATGGGCTAGTTGCCGCGGCAACTGTCATCACATTATCGCTTTGCGCCCGTCCCTGCCTTTTGCGGAAGCAGTGGTGGAGAGCTGAAACACCATGCTGCAATCTCCTAGCAATGGACCGGGGGGCTAAGGAATGGGCTCGCAGCGATTGTATCTTACGTATGTTACGTGCACAGCCACGTTGTCTGGATTCTACATGTGCATCCATATCATATGAGCAATGTTCCCGAGAGCCTGCTGATTTCAAAGGGAAACAATCTGGCCGGCTCGAGTTCGAGCTGGAGACCCTGGAGACAAAATCATCAGGTTAGCCCACGTATGTATCTTATGTTTATGGCTAGGTCGAATCGGAGGTCCGTAAATTCATTGAGAGCTAGAGGCAAAAGGGCAGAGCTGAAAAGCGACGAGGCAAAAGAGGTATAAAGCCAATAAAGCCAAAAAAGGCAGAACGGGAAAAAAAAAGCAAAAATGTGAGCTCGTAATAGCAACTCCTCGTTTCGATCAAGGGACCTCCGGGTTATGAGCCCGGCGCGCTTCCGCTGCGCCAAGTTGCTTGCTGCTTGTGTGGAGAGCCGCTTACTGTAGAAGAAAAGCCCACTAAGGCCGGCCCTGCAATAGGGCGGACCAGTCAGCGTGCAGACATTGGAGGTCAGAAAAAAAAAAGTGAAAAAAAGAAAAAAAGAAAAAAAAAAGAGAATCGCCACCCACCAGAGCCGATCTCGCAGCAGCAGCACTTTTGCAGATTGCGATTTCAAATCACCGTGTGCCACCTGCGGCGTCTTGTCCGGCCCATCCACCTCTGCGCAGGAACCGTTCGTGGCCTCTGAAACCCGGCAGCCTGCCAGCAGCCGAACCGTCTGAGAATGCGCTGAAGCGCCTCATCGCCTTGTCCAGCCTCACCTCCCGACCCCGTGTCGCGACCGTCGCCCGCCGACCGTCGCCGCCCGTCCCCGGCCGCCATGAGCGCGATCCTCTCTGCCGACGACCTCAACGACTTTATCAGCCCGGGCGTGGCCTGCATCAAGCCGGTCGAGACCCTGCCCGCGGCACCAGCCTCGGATGGCGACCTCGATGGCGATCCCGCACTCGAGCACGAGGTCATCCGCGACGGCCAGCCCGGCGCTGTCGGCGCGCCGGCGGCCTCCATCTCGCTGACCGACTGCCTGGCCTGCTCTGGCTGCGTCACCTCGGCCGAGGCCGTGCTCGTCAGCCTGCAGAGCCACAAGGAGCTGCTGCGCGCCCTCGACGTCGCCCCGGCCCTCCGGCTTCGCTCCCCGGTCGCAGCCTCGCCCTCGCCCGCCCCGGCCTCCCCGGCCTACGCCGTCGACGGCCTCGACGACCCCGCCCGCCGCCTCTACGTCGCCAGCGTCTCGCCCCAGACCCGCGCCAACCTCGCCACCGCCTGCGGGCCCGGCGTCTCCCCCCGTCAGGCCGGCCACATGCTCGACCACCTGCTCGCCGGCCCCGAAGGCCTGCGCGCGGCCGCCGGCGCCCACGGCAACGGCTTCGCCTGGGTCGTCGACACCAACGCCGCCCGCGAGGCCACGCTCGTCCTCGGCGCCGACGAGGTCGCCCGGCTCCACGCCCCCCCCCCGACTCAGGAAACCCCCCCCCAGCCCAGACCCCTGCTCACCTCGTCGTGTCCCGGCTGGATCTGCTACGCGGAAAAGACCCATCCCCACGTGCTCGGCCACCTCGCGCGCGTCAAGTCGCCCCAGGCCCTCACCGGCACCCTGCTCAAGACCACGCTCAGCCGCACCCTCGGCATCCCCCCCGACCGCATCTGGCACGTCGCCATCATGCCCTGCTTCGACAAGAAGCTCGAGGCCAGCCGCGAAGAGCTCACCGACGCCGCCTGGGACGGCGCCAAGTCCAAGCACGCCGGCGTGCGCGACGTCGACTGCGTCATCACGAGCAAGGAGGTCCTGATGCTGGCAGAATCCCGCGGCATCGATTTCTTCAGTCTACCAAAAACACCCCTCTCACCACAAGACCACCATTCTCCATCACCGCCATCACCACCATCGTCACCATCGTCACCATCACTACAAAAACACCGCCTGCCCTTTCCCGACCCGGTCCTGGACCGCTTCCTCTTCCCGCCTCGGCCGAGGTCGCCGCCCGTGTCCGCTGCTGGCACCTCGGGCGGCAACCTGCACTTTGTCCTGCAGTCCGTCCTCGCCCAGCACCCGGGCTCCTCGCTCCAGACCACCCGCGGCCGCAACGTCGACGTCGTCGAGTACGCCATCACCGCCCCCGGCGTCGCCGAGCCGCTGTTCAGGGCCGCCCGCTACTACGGCTTCCGCAACATCCAGAATCTCGTGCGCAGGCTGCGGCCCGCCCGTCCGTCTCGTCTGCCCGGCGGCCGGCCCGTCGCCGGCGCCGCGCGCAGGCTGCCCACGGGCAAGGCCGGTGCCGGCCTCGACTTTGCCTGTGTCGAGGTCATGGCCTGTCCCGGCGGCTGCACCAACGGCGGCGGCCAGATCAAGGCCGACGACGACATTGTCGTTGCCCGCAGGGGCCTCGCCAGCAGGCCCGGCCCCCAGGAACAGCGAGAGTGGCTGGCCCAGATCGACGAGGCATACTTTTCCGCCGACGACGAGGACGCCACCGCCGCACACGTAGCCGCCGGCTGCAGCCCTGCAGACCGCCGCCCGGCCGACGAGATCGACGGCATCAGCCCCTCGTACGTGCGCGACACCCTGGCGCACTGGGCCCGCATCACCGGCATCGACCTGCAGAGGCTGGCCTACACCACGTACCGAGAGGTGTTGAGCGACGTCGGCAAGGCTGCCAAGGCCGGCGACTCTGTCGAGCGGGTCGCCCAGCTCGCCGGGAAGATCGGCGGTGGCTGGTAGAGAGGACCGCTCCTTTTGTTTCCGGGTTTCTCTTTCAGGGCGTTTTCCCCCAGATCGGAGGGGCGGTCGTGGGTTTTGGTGCATATAGCATAGACAGAGAGGTATCCGGCGGATGCATAGTCCCCCTTTCTTCTCGTGGGAGGAAACAAAAAAGAAACACCATATTTTCGTGCCCTTCCCTTCCCTTCTCGCCCCCCTCTCCTCTCTGCGGGTTTCGTCTTGCCTCAGCTGCCGCGCCGGACGAACCCAAAGCCTCCCCGGCCACTGCCATCCGGTCCTCGAGGTGCGCGGATGACATAGTCGTCTTCGCGCGGCGTGCCCGTCCGGCTTGGTGACGGCGACCAGCCCATGTCGTTGCCGCTGCCGCTGCCGCTGCCGCCGTGTCCCGCGGCTCCTCCTCCCCGTCTCTGGTGCTGGCCGCCACCCCGTGGTATGTAGTTCGGGTCAAAGAGCTCTCGAGAAGCCGCCCCGCCGCTTGCCTGTCCGGCCTGCTGCGATCGCCGGCCGTATCCGTCGTGCTGACGGCCGTAGCTGTCTCCTCGATGGTTTCCACCGCCGCCGCCGCCAGCATTGCCTCCTCGTCCCCTGCCTCTTCCTCTGCCTCCGTTGTTGCCGTAGCCGCCGCCGGGAGACGCAGGCGTGGCCTGGCGGGACGGGTTCAAGGACGGTGACGCTACTGCTGCTGCTGCTGTTGTTGTCCCCGGTGTTGTCGCTGCCGAGGCTCCCACTGTTGCTCCTGCTGCTCCTGCTGCTGCTCCTCCTGTTCCTCCTGCTCCTCCTGCTCCTGCTGATGCTGCCGCCTTGCTGGGGAGCGGCTCGCCAAAGATCTTTGCGCGTGCCTGGTCGTACTTGCGCTGCTTCTCTTCCCGCTCTCGCTGCTGCCGCTGCCGCATCTGCTCCGGCGTCAGCTGGTTCCGCGCCGCCTCTGCTTCTGCCTCGGCTGCCGCCTCGGCCGCATCGTCGCGTATTGTCAGCTGCTCGAGGCCCGTGACCGGATCGCGGCGCTTGATCATCTGCGGCGCTGGCTTGCGGCTCAGCACCTTCATAGTCGGCTTCAGTCCCACGGCGCCTATGGGAACGGTACTGGACACTGCCAGAAAAGGAAAATCTTCCGGCTCATCTCTTTATTTGCTAGCATTAGGTGGCCGAGCCGAGGTGAGAAGGGGAAACGGAAGGGGTGGGACGACACATACGCAGACTTCCACAGTCGTCTCTGCTCCTCCTTGTGCTTGGCCAGCCGCTCGGCGCGCGACAGCACCACGGGCTCGGCGTTGAGTGGCGCACCGCCCGTCTCCTTGTCTTCGGAGGCCGCCTTGTCTGCCTGGGCCTCCCAGTCGTCGTCCCAGGCAGTGGAGACCGTCTTCTTGGTCATGTTGCGGAAATGGAAGATGGCACGACAAGACTCGGCTCGCGTCACAGCAAGAACCGTTCTATTTTTCTCTCGAGGTAATAAGGTGCACCAGAAGCAAGTAAACGCTATCGCGGCTTTGCGGTATTACGGCTGCAGCCCGGAAGATGTGTTTGCTTTTCCTCCCCTTTAATGCGAGCAGTTTGTGTTGAATATTTATTGTTATGCTGTTTTTTTATTAGTGTCCGTCGACAATTAATGGTTCGGTGGGGCTCCCGGTATCTTCCATGATTGGTCAGCGCATAAACTGCTTCCGTCCCCCCACATTCTGTAGCCTTACTCATTCCGGAACAGCAACATTCACAGCTGACATACCTGGCAGCACAACCACAAAGCACGCGCAACTCTGTCTGCGGACCGGCAATATTGGAAAGCTGACCCGTGGACAAACTGATTCTGGAGGGCGCTTCGCTCGCAGCTGCAAACATGGACAGCGACAAGATGGACATTGTTGACGGACGGTCAGCTCAGGACGCTGCTGTGGACGAAGCTGTGGACAACAGCAGCAACAATAATGTTCCAGCAACCTGGGATACCGCCAAGCACCGTGAGGAGAGTGATCTATACAAGACAAACCTTGCCGACCAGGGCTTTAACATAGGTAGGCTACTACGACAGAACAGGTGTTAAGCAAGGGCGTCTAACTTTGCAAACAGCCGACTATGGCGACCCTCTCTCGGAGAATAGACCTATCGGCAAGATCTATAATCGGCCCTTTCCTCAAGAGGTCGAAGATCGTTTGAGGGGCCTCTTAGAACACCTCCAGAACGGTTCTAAATGACCTTTGTTGATGTCGTAATGGCTTAGAGGATGGAACTGGCTGATGGGAACAAGGAGCGAAGACTTCGCTGGACACTCGGGAAACTCTATCATTCTTGCTTTACCTCTGAATGGTTCAAGCGTTATACAATTGTCGCAAATTCAAGTTGGCTCCATCCACGAACAGTATGCTGAGGGTGAGAAACGGCACTGGTTTTCTTTTTATCTACCGTCCCCGACTTGTCTCTATCTATTATTGCCCATAGCGTTTTGAAACCCCGAAATCAGATAAATAATTACAGAGTTTCCGCCCTGGCCAGAGCATGTTCTCAGATTTTCTCAGGTGGCTCTGGGTGCGCCATGCTGGCCAGGATTGCTTTTCTCCGCTTCTTTCTGAATATAGTCACGCTTACTCTTTCATAAAGATCTCATATGCACTCAGTTGAACCTGTATCGTCTTCAACATTGTTCCCATGCCCACTCAGGTGATTTTTTTTCGCGTCACCACCTGAACCCGCGTGAGTGAGCCTTGGTCATCACTACCCTTCCGCCGTGTACACTCTGGCGAAAAGATTCTTGCCTAAGTGTACACGGGGGAAGGGTAGTGATGACCAAGGCTCACTCACGCGGGTTCAGGTGGTGATGACAATCAAAAAAGTTTACTTGAGTGGGCACACTTTCACGTCTATGCAACGTCTTCTGGCGCAGGGTCTTCTAAAACCGGCCCTTTTCTTGCACTGGTATCGTCTCCTCCGCTAGAAGGCTTGGTTGTAGTGATGGTCGGCGTTGGGTGGTTGGCTGGACGTTGGGTTATGTGTAGTGATATAGCCATGATTTTGTCACAAGAATCGTTCAGGCTTTGAATGCCTTTGTCGAACCAAACGGTCCTCCATAGCTGCCGGGTGAAGAAACGCAACATGTCTGCTTGTAACTTTGTTTCGTGGCAGTGTAGTGTGTTTGGCCACGAATCAAAGACATTATTGTGAAATTCGGCAAATGCTTCCCAGCCGACAAGAATGATTGAGGGGAAGGTGATAAAGCAGCGCAGTGAATAAAAGCGCGAGGCCAAACTCGCATCAGCCTCTAGACTGGCAAATATATAGGGCGGTGGTTTGTCTCGGAATGCTCGGAGTGGTAACGTAAGGTGATAAAAATCATGGTTTGGGGGAGGTTAATGGGAAAGGGTAATCCCAACTTGGTATGCTAAAGAAGACCTCGAACTTTCTACGGAGGAGAAAATGAATTTGTAGGCAAGAGCCAGCTTAGGTAATGACGTCTTCGTGTTACATGAGTCTTATTGAGGTTGGTATTGTAGAGGTGAACTTCCATAGAGGTGAAGATCAAGGTGATTCGTGTTTGAAAGTCAGCTTAATTTTCATAACAGCGCTTTATGGATTACGATGTGATGGTGACGGCCTCGTGAGCTGATTAGTACTTGAAGGTCATGTTGGTGAAAAGTTGATAAAGCTGGTAGCGCTTGTTGTGCACGACAGTGTTTGGGTTTCGGCTTTTGATAAATTCAACTACGCATGTGTCGATTTCTAGAGAGTGACTGCCGGATGAAATTAAACGTGAACTAAATGTGAGGTATATAGCTCGTGGCCGGATTTCGGCCGGTCAATACTTACGGGTGGATGTAATATCCTAGAGCGGATAGCAATGTTTGGGAGAACATTTTATTACTAAATCTACCCAAGGATGTTAAAGGATAGCGTAAGGGATGATACTACTATGTAGAATGTCGTCTAAATTTTCTTTACCTTTGTTTTGTTAGATCTAGCTATGGGATTTACAATGTCAATTTGGCAGGGCATGTAACTTTCGAAGGAGCACAGCCGCAGAAAACTTTTCCTAGTTCAAATATGCTTATGATACTAGGACGAGACAGACGAGACGAGTTGTTTTCGAGGGCAGCCCCAAGGACGAAACGAAATAGGAGACCGCTAAAAAGACCTTTGAGAAGATTGCCTAGATATAAACTGCATCTTTAAAACAAATCTCCACAATAGCGCTACGGTTGGCCTTTTATAAATCCTAATGTATATCTTAAAACAGGATATATATAGGCCAGCAAGCCAGAGGCCAGAAGGCCAGAGGCCAGAAGGCCAGGGACCAGTGGCCAGAAACCAGAGAGCCAGAAGCCAGAAAAGCCAGAAAGTCAAGAGCCAGGAAAAGACCAAACGACGACCAGAAGCACAAACAGAGCTTCAAGGCCGGCCGGAACAGCCAGACACGCTCTCTCCAGACCTGCTCCCAAAAAAAACCTATGGCATGGGCCTGTATCACAACTATCGTTCTGTACCATTTGACTTTAAAGGCCTCTCACGCCACACGAAATTAGTGCGAGAGGCAAGGCTTGGAGGATATGCCAACTACAAAGTTAACAACTGTCCATGGTTAAGGGAATGGCGGTAGCTCTTTCTTCTACTATTTTTGTCATTGCTAAATAAGCTTTCAGGTGCGACAAGGCTCTCACGCTACCGTTTTCGGAGTTCCTACAGCTTGCGTTTGGGCTGTCTAGTTGTCAACCGCAACTACACAATTCCACATCGCCACATATCTCATCCTACCGTATAGAACTGCTATTTAGGACCTCTGATAAACTTTCATAACCTCTGTCAAGTGTCGTCAGATCACTGGTTGCTGTGTTTCAACGTATAACTTACATCCAATCACCTTCCGACAGCTCTGCCTTTCAAATAATTGGTTTGCTGGTCACTCCTCTCTTCAACCTCTCCTCCAGAAATAAGCAGTGACACGCCATATGTATGAGCACATTCACTGATTCGACGCCGAAATCACTGCTTTGTATACGGATCCCTTACATACCCCCAGAGCCGCAACTCAAGCCGCAAATCTACACAAAAAGGCATATTCTCGCCATATCATCAACACGTTATCTATCATAATTTCAGACATGGACCGTTCCGAAGCTTCCCATAAGCCCAAGGTCCTTTTGGGAAGAACCCCTGGCTCTAACAAACGACTTGCCACTGATGATCTTTCCATGACGCCACCGTCTGCAGCTAAGAGAAAGATCATAATCAAAGTGCCTACCTCTATTATGGCGCGCCGTCATGGCATGCGAGAGGTACCTTCTGTCAACGAGGACATGGCCGTGAAGAATACCAGGGGCCAAACATCTATTGCCAAAGATGGAGTCCAGTTCCACGGCAAATCTGAAAGCATCAGCAGGAACAAGAACAGACACACGGCGTCTAACGAATCAGGTACCGCTACTGGTGCTTCTGTATCTACTATTGCCACCCGTGGGTGGAAACCTTTTATAAACCACAAACCGCCTGTCCGCATTGTCATTGTTGGCCGATGGCGTGCGGCCTGGCTTGCTTCCACTGCTCGCCGGTGCCGGGAGGCCGACGAGGTCGCACAGCGGGCGGCTGAAGAGGCACACATGGAACGCCGCAAGGCGAATCTAGCACGGCTGTATATGAGGTACATATCGGGGGATACGGGACTTTTCGCCACTGATGCTGACAGACCGTTCCTGCGGCACCTGGCTCGGGCTCACATGGCCGATCTGGCCACTGAAACTATCCGCACATACCTACGCGAAAGCATTATGAACACGGCGGACTATGTGGAGTTGATGAAGTGGTACGATTTCGAGCTGGTGCCGCCGCGGGAACGGCGCGTGACAGTGGCGAACAGAGACGCTTGAGCGGTAAATACCGACCCGATCTAGAACAAAGAGGCGAATAGGATAGGGCGGCCAAGGCGGGAGGGCCGGAGGATGTGTCTGTCCAAGCTGGGCTGATGGCGTCATCAGTGCCCATGTCTTCACAGCTGCAAAACATTCCAACCCATGAGCTCAGCCCGGGACCTGAAGGGAGGAGTAGAGAGATGTCGCAAGCGGAGATGTTAGTTGCATGACAGCGGTGAATCCCACGGTATCTATTGTGATTATTCCAGCCTTTCTCAACCTGTGTATTTCTGTTTTATCTGCCTCGCCTTTGATTGAGTTGGCACTCCTGCTTGTTCCAAGCAATCTCGGCGTTTGCTAATAAAAAACAAGGCTTCCTATTTCTGCCCAATGTCCGGGTTCTGTTCACATGTACATCTGCGAGCCAATTCCAGTAGAGCCACGTTAACACGAGCACACGTAAGACACCTTGACATTATTAGCACAAGATCTTTTAGGGAGATGGGCTAAAATTGTGCCCAAGGATTTACACCGAAAGATTACTAAGTATGATTAATACCACACACCACATGCGTTTCAGACTACGCCCCAATGCAATGCAACCTGTTCGCAAAAGGCGGCTCTGGGCCGCACTGCAAGAAATGGCATAATACATGGGGTGTTGTTTTATGGCGTTATTCTGGGACAGATGCTGATGGCGCCAAAGTCCCCCCACGACAAAGTCTGAGATAGCGAGCGCTAAAGGCCTACGAGTACCAAAGGGCGGAGAGCGGAGAAATGGAAAGAGCGGCTGGAGCGGCAAGAACGAGCTGCACTGTGGGCTGAGGTGGTGACTGGCCGATCGTGGCATGTGACGAAGGGCGCGAAACGAGCCTGCGAGCCATGGACGGCTGGCATGATAAAGGAATATACGAGCAGCAGACGGCGATAGGTTGGCGAGGGCGGGGTGCGAATACCCCAAAGGGAATCTTTCTCCCAGACAGACTCGTATGACACACATGGAGCATTGTGTATACTCCATAATATTGCGGGTTTGCTGTCGGCGGATGTGCGCCTCTCTGCCCACAATTCCGATGCCACTACGATGTACTTTGTATTATGTGTCGTACGTACTCGTACAGGAAAAGCTGGCGGGACTGTGATAATCCGACCGCAAGGATGTTTCGCCGCAGGCCATCTGCTCTCGGAGATCCACAAAAGCCCTTTTCCCAAACATGGCCATCTGTCAAACAGATGCGGAACGAAGAGCATGTGACAAAATCCGGCCGACCGTCGTCCAATGCTCGCACAGCAGAAAATGCCGCCTGCCAATGACCGGCACAAAAACCGACGAGTTGCTGCAGATCCTGGCAACCAGATCAGCAAGCTTGGGCAGTGGGGGTGTGTGTGTCGGGGCGTCTAGCCAGCTCGGGCCTATGCGGTCGGGCGCCGTCCGGTGCATCTCAGACTCCGTGCAGGAAGGACGTAGCAGAGACATAGTACGACGCCGTAGCCCCTCCATCACACGCTCGTCCTGCCTCGCTCATCTCGACCGTCTGCGCTCTGCGAATACTTTCTCGACGCTTCCGCCCGACAGCGATTCCTCTGTTGGCCCCAAACATCCTGCCTCCCTATCTAATCAGCAAGGGACACGACCGACGAAGGAGGCGCATATCTTCAAGGCAGAATACCCGTCATGTCAGGTGCTACAGGAGGCGTCCAGGGCGTGCCCGCGGACAACTTCGATCTCCTGAGGCGGGCCACCCAGGCCATGATGTCCAAGTAAGAAACCAAAACACCTCGCACTGCGCATCCATTCTTGCTGTCTGCCCGTCTCCTTGCTTCTTGGCGTCGTCTGCAGGTATATTCCTCGATTGTTCTGGCTGGCCGTGCTGTCTTTTTTCTGTCTTCCACTTGCCCTTGCATTGTCCCTTTCCGCTGCCCGTCTGTAAGACAACATTCCCTTCCCTGCACACATGGCTGGTGTCCTGCTGTCGTGGCTGAGCTCCCACCAGCCCAACCCTCGAGGCAAGCAATGGGCACTTGCTCCGTTCATTCATCCCCCGCCTCGTGCATGCCTCCCTGCTGGCACTGCCAGACCTGTTAGGCTGCCAGGCACCTGCCGAGCCAGAGCTCCACCCGCTTGGCGCGCAAATCAGATACGCCACCCTGGAAGAAGCCCACTTACAAAAGCCATCCGCACCCATGCTGTTGCGTTGATTGCGGGTGCTGGAGCATTGGGTGCTGGCAGTTTGCACAAGGCAGGCCAAATAGGCCAGATAGAATAGACACCGCCTCGGCCAAGCGGCCGCAAGCCAGCGCGGTGGTGACTCCTTGTGCGGCCAGCTGTCTTTGAAGCTCGATTGCTATCAAATCAAGTAGTTTGCCTCGCTGACTGAGCAAACACCCCAAGCGCCCACGAAGGAGAGGGGCAAAACTTTTGTTAGTGGGTTTGGCATTCTCGCCAGTGCGATCCCACTAATATGGGCTTTCAGTGGACTCTGGGCCTGCTACTCAGATCCGCCTTCTTGACCCCCCCCCCCCCACCCTCTGCACTTTGCTCCTCCAACCACATGGCATGGCCCTTGGGCCGGCTGAGCTGCTGCTGAGGAAAAGAGCACGTTCGCTCCGATCAGGAGCTTGCGGTCTGACGCCTGACGCCGGTGTGGCAAGCAGACCTAATCTTTTAGGAATACCGCCGAAGAGTCACACAGCCCCAAAATGACAATGGAATTCAAATATGTAAATGTTTATGAGGAAGCCGCGATTCACGTCATCCTCCACCACAACCCAATCTTTGTTCATTCTTGTCATTTCCCCCATTCCCTCCATTCTCCCCATCCTCTTCATTTCCCCCATCCTCTCTCCCTCTCTCTGCCCGAGGCCTCGTATTCCTCTCTCCCCTCGCATCTCCTACATCGGCTCTTCCGTCCCTTTATCGTCTGGCGTCATAGACCAACCTCGTTGGTGGCCAGGCCCACAGCACCGGGCCTTTACAAATACTGCTCCCACAGTTTGATCGCCGCCTGTTGCCGCACACCTGCCACCAGCCAGTTCAGCTCAAGCGTGCCTACTGAGAACTGCCGCTAGGACTGAGCGGACGGATGCCGTATTGAAATACTTGACTGGCCAACCTACGATGGCCTAGGCATTAATCATTTCCCCCCTTTCCCCCAAAGGCCTCTCACATACCTCTCCGCCACTCAGTAGTCGTCATTTTCTCGATTTTTTTTTGCCCCTCATTGACTCCGGCACTCCTTCCCTTCCGAGCTATTTCCTCTTTGTCTTCCACTTCCGCCCTTTGGCCTCCCTAGTTTGCCCTTTTCTTTTTTTCTGCTCCCTATTTTCATTCTGGGAATTTGCAGAGAGGAGCCTCCGCCTACCATTCCTCTTCCAATCCACCCGGCCCTGCGTCGTCGCCTTTCCCTTTCTCGGGCTTGCCGAAAATGTCTGCGAATAATGGAATTGACGAGCGCAGCAGGTCTGCCGCAGCCGAAGATGACGGCACGGATCACATCGGCTCTGACACTCCACGCTCTGGCGTCGCTACACCGCAGCCGGACCTCCACGACAAACGACTACCGGGAATCATGAGCTACTTCAATCAGGTTCGTCCTGCTTCTTTTAAACGCCTGCTCTCAGGCACTTTCTCTGTACACCTGGGGTCTTCCTCCAGCACCACCACCATCCCCACCACTGCAACTGCTCGTACTGCAACCACTGCACGCATTGCCACCACCACAAACACTGCTCCCGCTGCCAGATCAGCCATTCCTGCTACCTCCCCTACCTCTCCACCGCCTGCATGCATACAAGAGGAGGATCTCCCTACTTCTGAGACATCCGAGTCCCGGCCGGAGCTTCAGCCCGAGGCGCCACCAGATGTGCCACCACAGGCACGACCAGAAACACAGCCAGAACAGCACCTGCTTTCGCAACCGAGTTCGCAAGCTGAGCCAGTGGCGGAGCCTGCATTGTCGCAGAGCCATCAGCCAGCATCAGCACTACCACCACCACCACCACCACCACCACCACCACCGCCGCCGCCGCCGCCGCCGCCGCCGACGCTGCAGATGCCGACTGACACTGGATTACCATTACGTGAGAATGGTCTGGTCGGCGATGATAGTCCGCCGCTTTTACCACAAGAGACGATGGATCAACCCCCTCTCGGGGACGCTGCAGACACAGCTGCCTCTTCGCTGCATCCGTACCCAACACCGCCTGCGTCGGTGCGTGAGACGGCCGGATCCAAAGGCGGAGCTGGAGGAGAGAGAGACGGAGACGGTGATGGGGAAGGCGGCAAGAAGGCCAGTGCCGGCAGCGGTGGCGGTGACGCCTCCAGCTCTGCATGGGAAGCACAGTGGAGCTTCAGCCGTCACAAGAAGAGCACGTCCGACGTCCCAGACTCAATACCTCTTGCTGGTGTTGTGACGTCGTCCAGCGTGCTTGCGCGTCACTTCTCAATCCCTTTTCTTGCCCCGTCTGCCGCTCCCTCATTTCCCTCTTTCGTTGATACCCCGGACAAGCACGCGTCCACTGCCCCAGATACGCCAACCCGTTCACATTTCCAAGACTTCGATTCAACTGCTCTGTCATCTTTCTTTCGGTCTGCTTCTGTTGGCCAGCTGAAGAAGCTAACAGTAGTGCCACGTGAAAAGAGCGGTCAATCCACACCTCGATCGCTCTCCACTGCTCAGCCGGCCCAGGAAGATGTTGTCGCCGGCGCTGCTGCTGCCGCTGCTGCCGCTGCTGCTGCTGCCGCCACCGGTGGCGATGGTGCCACACTAGACGCAGATATCTCAGAGGATATTGAGGATATCAGCCGCACCACGACCTCTACACCCACCCCGCCAGGAGCCCAGGCTCCTGCCCCGAAAGGAAAACTCAGAATCAAAATTGCAGAGGCACGCGGCCTTCGCCGATGCAGAGACCCATACGTCGTGGCCGTTTTCCAGCGAAGCGAGCTGATCTCTCGCGGTCCCCGCCCTGCCGAGGGCGAAGCCGACGCTGCCGTTGCAGCCGTTGCTATGGGCGGCATTCCTATCCAGCGCCAGGCTAGCGATACCGGCCGCATACCCATGGCAATCCCCATGCGCAGCCGTCAGAGCAGCAACACTAGCATGACGGACTTCAGCACTTTCCGGAACCGAAACGGCCGACGCTCCTTGACAAATCCCAAGTGGGATGCTGAAGCAGTGTTGTATGTTACTACGGCACTCTGTGCTGCCCCCCTCCCCCCCACCCATCTGTATATTTTTTCTCGAGATTGGTGCTAACATACGTTTTAGCGACGTCGTTGACTCGGATACGCTGGTTGATATATCCGTCTACGACCACTCTACCACCGGAGAAGAGTTTCTTGGTCACGTTGACTTCCAAGCCCACGTCTCCGAGAAGGATGGACCTGTCCGTGGCTGGTTTCCTCTCCGGGGCAACGCCGACACTGTGGCTGAGAATACGCCGACCGGGGAGATCTATGTGGAGGCTATGTACCAGAGGACTGACCGGAAGCACTATGGACCTGACGACTTTGAGATTCTGCGGCTTATCGGCAAAGGAACATTTGGTCAGGTGTACCAGGTGAGGAAGAAGGATACCAGACGCATCTACGCCATGAAGGTCTTGTCCAAGAAGAAGATCGTGCAGAAGAAGGAGGTCGCACACACAGTGGGGGAGCGGAACATCCTGGTGCGGACAGCTACCTCGGACTCGCCGTTTATCGTCGGTCTCAAGTTCTCTTTCCAGACGCCGTCCGATTTGTACCTGGTAACAGACTACATGTCGGGTGGCGAATTGTTCTGGCACCTGCAGAAAGAAGGCCGGTTCGAGGAGAGCCGTGCCAAATTCTACATTGCAGAGCTGATTCTGGCCATCGAACATCTGCACAACAACGACATTGTCTACCGCGATCTCAAACCAGAGAACATTCTCCTGGATGCCAATGGGCATATTGCGCTATGCGACTTTGGCCTGTCCAAGGCGAACCTGACCAAGAACGATACCACAAACACCTTTTGTGGTACCACGGAGTACCTTGCACCAGAGGTGCTGCTGGACGAGGCCGGCTATACTAAGATGGTCGACTTTTGGTCCCTTGGCGTGCTTGTCTTTGAGATGTGCTGTGGCTGGAGCCCGTTCTATGCCGAGGATACCCAGCAGATGTACAAGAACATTGCTTTTGGCAAGGTCCGGTTTCCGAAAGACACTCTATCCGCCGAGGGCCGCAGCTTTGTCAAGGGCCTGCTTAACAGGAACCCAAGGCACCGACTGGGGGCCACCAAGGATGCCATGGAACTTATGGAGCACCCTTTCTTCCGAGACATCGACTGGAGCGCCCTGTCGAAGAAGCTGATCACGCCGCCATTCAAGCCCAAGTTGAAGTCTGACACGGATGTGTCTTACTTTGACCCTGCTTTCACCGATGCCATGGATAAGAGCGGGTCGCTGAATGAGCGGGCTGCCGCCCTGGCACGCGGCATCGCCACGTCGACGCCCTTGTCACCTTCAATGCAGGCCAATTTCCAGGGCTTCACATTTGTTGACGAGAGTGCCTTGGAAGACCACATGCGTGTCTACGGTACTAGCCACTACGGCAACGAAGACGACGACATGGATGACGCTGCCGACGGCGCACATGGTGCCAGTGACCGGAAAGACGATACAGACTGGGATGATATCAACGACATTGACCCCCGGAGGACCGACCGTATGAGTGGAGTTATTCGGAACACTGACGAGCAGATGTTTGGGAACTCGCACTTTGACATTTAAGCGGTTCCTCGAAGAAAAGAAGGAGACGCTCTTCAAGTCTTTTCTGTCGGTCATGTCACCGGACATCCTCAACCCCCCCAAAATAACTCCTTCGGTTTTCCTTTGTTTTACTCCCGAATCACGACATATCATGCGATTGTTATCCAGGCATTGCAGCATTTGAGGAGAGGGATGGTGTATTTGTGGTTTGCATTTGCTGGGCCCTGGCAGAACATCAAAAGTAGCAACCGGCCCAGGTTGGATGGAACAGGCGTTTTCATAATTGGGTGGCAAGGGGGAGGTGGAAATGTCGAGAACTGTATTTCTGGTTGGGTTTTCAAGTCCCTCTACTGCAGCTGACCAAAGCGTTCCCAATCTGGATAGGCATTGGTACTCCAAAGGGAGTAGCCACCATTCTGTGCCTTATTATCTACATAATTGCAGCCTAGCCAAGCCAGTTGCCTGCAGTCAACGCGGGGGACAAGGAGGACGGAGTGCCAGGAAAGGGAAGAGGGTGGAATCACGTCTATAACAGAGAAGCAGGGCATGCATGTGTTGTCGGTAGGCGTTTCGGGTTGCCACTCCAGTAAATAGCAACTTACCCATAATTTTACGTTCTATCCCCCACGATATGTCCTGCAGTGGACATGGCTCAGATTGTTTATTATGGCTCTTTGCCCCCCCTTCTTACAGCAGCAATACAGATGCCAAATAAGGGCAGTTAATTCAGTCTGAAGCTCCGCGTCGAGACTATCATTCACCATGAAAATTAAGCAAGACAGATGGGCAAAGCCAAAGGGTTCCCCAGATGCGACGTCTTGAAATAGCTTGTTCTTTTTTTTTTCGGAACTGTTAGAAATTTGTACACGGTTGGGTTATGTGGTGGGCAGGTAGATCTGCTTGTCTTCTCCGCTGATTATTCCCATCTCCCTCTCCTGCTTTGCGCCCTCTCCCCTCTCGATTTGTCGTCCAACGGCCATGTTCACGGCGTGTTGTGTCTCCGCGTCGGGCGTGCTCGCGTGGCCGGCCCTTCGTCAGCGCAGGCCTCCTCCCCCAAGCCCTGTTTAGTGGTGGCTGCCGTCCTCCTCCTCCTCCTCGACGAGCCAGTCCTCGACGGGCGCAGCGACGGCCGCGCCGTCGGCCGGGGCCTCCTGGCCCTCGACCTCGACGGCCATGGTCTCGTACTCCTGCAGGCTGCTGGCCAGGTCGGCCTCCTCGGGCGACGCCGGCGTCTTTGGCAGCACAAACGTGGCAACCTGGCCGTTGGCGTCTTCCGGCTTCACGGCCGGCACCTTGTAGGCCTTGAGCTCCTTGAGGTACAGCTCCTGGACAAAGTCGGCTGCAACACGGCACGTTAGCGCTCCCAATCGCTTCTCGCTCTCGCTCCCGCTCTTGCTCTCTCGCTCTTGCTCTCCCGCTCTTGCTCTCCCGCTCTTTGCCATTGCCGTCGCCTCCTTGCTTACCCCGTCGCGGCACCGTCGGCACAATAAACGTCCGCATCTGCACGGCCGTCCGCGTCATCGTCGTCCGGCTGGAACGCGCCGCAGCGGCGACTGCCCGGCGGGCGGTCTAGACAATTGGGAACAAGAAGCTGTCAGTATTATGCATCTCTGTCCTGGGTGGCCCAAAAAACCCGCATGTCCCTCGCATTGCCAATGGCCACCTCCGATCGGCCGACAAGCTCGGTTGGGTCCCCCTCTTCCTCCACTTTCTGCCCCGATCCTGGGGCACCGCCAAATCGACATACCGCAGAGCGAGATAGAGACTGGAGCATTGTGGCGGAAGTGTGGGAAAGAAAAGAATCCGACGGTCGGGGTGAGCAGGCCGCGCTGACGACGTGCTGCTTGGGATGATTGGCGAGGGGGTTGGTGTGGTGATGGGAGGTTCCGTCGTGAATTGAAAAAGAAAAAGGCGGTTTTAGGGAAAAGCAGGAAGAGGCAGGTATGGAAAACCGGGTCCCGCGTGGTTTTTTTTCGCTTGTGGTGGGCGAGCGATCCTCGTCTCCGGCATTATCGGTGGCTAACACGTGACTTGCACGTGACGCAATGCCACCCCCACTGGAGCTCTGCCAGAGGCACTGCGGAGTACTCCGTAGTACATAGTAGCTTCTCTCTCGCTCTGAGCCTCTCATTTCTACTACGACACCGACCTGGTTTGTAGATACTCTAGGATTTATGTATTCTCTCTTTCATCAGAATAGATGAATCTAGCGACCCAAAGGAACTCGGATATTCTGCCTTTTCCCGTGATATCCTAAATCTAAAGGAAAGAGCCTTTTCCTTCCTCCAACAAAACGGAATAACATGTTGACCACCTCATAACCCATTCCTAGCCCTTGGCCCCATAGCTATTGCATCATTACATACATATGATAAAAGGGCTCTGCCCCATCCGTTCCCTCCAGCTGCAGTCTTAATCATAGTGCCGTCTGTTCGCAAGACGACGGTGGCATCTGGGTTTCAGCAGTTGTTGCTGCCGAACTATGTACGGCTGCTTCTGCGACTGCTCTCCCTAGTCAGTTGCTGCTGTTGCTTCTGCGCTCGCTGACTTTGACCCGACTGAGTGCGCTGGCCCTGGATAATGTCATCAGTCTCGCCTCTGCTGCGGCTGCGATGTTGCGCACCGTCTACACGAGCATGCGGCCCCATGTTTCTCTTCCTCTCGCGACCGCCTGACAGGAAGCTTGACCTGATAAGCTTGGTCAAGACGTAGGCGAGGAACAGCACGGCAGAAGCCACCGAGTAGCCAATGATGGCGGACCTCGGTGCGTCCGACAGCTGGAGGCCCAGTCCGCCGTTGATGATGCCGAGGACCATGAGCAGGCGGCCCCACCAGATATGCACATAGCTGACGAGACCCCGGCTCTGGTTCTTGACAAAGTGGCGGTGGTGCAGCAGGCCGAGGACGGGCTGGATGCCCATGGCGGCGACGACGACGGTGCCAATGACCGTGTGCTTGCGGGCAGAGTCGACAAAGAGCTGGTGGGAGCGAGGTCAGCGTGTGATCAAGACTGGTAAAGGTGTGGAATCAGCTGAGAGGACCTACCATATGCCGTTGCCGGGCGACGACGACGCCGAGGGCAAAGCCTGCCCACATGAGCAGGTAGGAGATGCCCTGCCAGACACCGTGGACCATCCAGCTACCGAGCAGGGGCATCAAGGCCGAGCCGAGCGGATAGAGCACGACCATGACGAGGCCCATGATGGCGGCGTGGGCAATCAGGATGGAAGGACGGTTGGAGGAGACCACGGTGACGCCACCAGAACTAGATCCCCCGGTGTTTCCGGTGCTAGACGAGCCTGAGTCAGAACCAGATGAGCCAGAGCCAGAACCAGAACCAGAGCCAGAGCCGGAGCCGGAGTCGGAGCCGGAGCCGGAGCCCGAGCCAGAACCAGAATCTGAGCCAGAACCGGAATTCGAGCTACTACTATTGCCGCTGTCCGTGGTCACAAACGGGTTGCTGTCGGAGGTGATGGTGGCGGCGGTGAGGTCCAGCTTGTATTGCGCGGTGCTGTCGTGCTGGGTGATGGCGGCATTCCGGTTGGTTGTGGCCAGCGAGCTGCCCTTCTTCCAGGCGGCGATCCACGGCGAGCTGGTGCTGGTGACGGACATGGAGCCGCTGGAGCCCCAGGACTCGCAGTTGGCGCACATGACGTTGGCGGTCATGACGCTGTCAGAAACGCCGCTGCCGGCCAGCAGCGTCAGCTGGGCGGCATTGCTGCTGGTGTCGAGGGTGGGCGTGGAGTGGCCGCTGCCGAGGCGCGGCGAGAGCGTCAGGTTGCCGCTGCCGTCTTGGTACATGACAAACATGTTGGAGCCGGACATCTGTGAGCCGGTGCCGAGAGCCACCCACTGGTAGCTGGTCGGTGCCGTGATGCTAAAGTAGATGTTGCCGGAGCCTGAGCTGGCGGTCGACTCGGGCACGCCAACGGCGTAGCAGATGCTGTCGGCACCGGAGGGACAGTAGGAAACGGTGGCGGCAGAGGCGGCCATGGCCAGTGCTGCTGTCGACGACGACAACCTCCGTTAGCTGGAGAAGCACACCAGAATACTCGCTTCAAAGCGCAGACTTACACATGGCCACGGCCCCAACCGTGCGGGCTCGCTGGTGCATTGTGTGCATGTGTGTTTATGTATACATATATATGTATGTGTGTGTGAGCTCCAAGCTCAGGGAAAAGGCAGAGGCAAAAAAAAAAGACAAGAGGTTTATATCGTGTCTCTGTTTTGGGGACAGCAACGAGAAGCACGGCAGTATAGCACGCGCAGACGCATGCGTTGTGTGTATGTACGTGCGAGATGCAATTGCATAAAGCGTGTAAACAATGAGGAAGGGAGATGGGCTGGCTGGCTGGGCTGAATATAAAGTACGGCAGACGAGAAGAAGCAAAACGAGGCGAGAGGGTGGGATAAATAAGAAGGCAGGGGCCGGGCTCTGGACACTGAAACAGACAGACGGCACACAAGCCGTGGCCAGGCGAAATTGAACAAGACTAACACAGTCTGACCGCTCACGACATTGGGATAAAAGGCCAAGACGGTGGAACGGGGGGGGGGGCTCTGACACGCAGGAGGAAGACCATGGTAGGGCGAAGATACGCGCGTCCTCTCTTGGCCCCCAAGACCAGATCAGACAAGACGAGATAACTTGTCTGCGAGCAGAGAGCAGAGACACACAGACGACAAACGGGCAAGCTGCACGATTCGGCATATACGTTGGGCCATCACCGGTGCGGGTCGACTTGTTGGTAATCGGAGGTCCCTGGGGGGATGATCAGCAAGGATGCAATGCTGGTGTGCTCGTAGCTGTTCTGGGACGCACGGCCAACGGCGAGGATAACGGCCGCATGCCAAGCACGAACCAGCTGGTTGCGGTGGGCGCCACCGAGAGCGAGATACGAGACAGATACGGACACGTCGATGCTTTGTCTGCAGGCACTGCCGTGTCACCTCTTCGGATACGGGTTCCGTCTGGGGCTGTGCTCTGCGAGGCTCGAGCGACCTACCAGATTCCCAGTCTGTTCGTCCGTGTCCGGTAGCCGTTACATAGTAGCGGCGGCGGCACAGTTGGGTCGGCAGAGGACGCGAAGGACGCGAAAGACCCTACGAGGAGGCAGTGCAGTTCTAGACCGCAACCGGGGGTGTGAGATGTGACAACCAATGCAAATACTTTGCCAGAGTGTTTCAGCTGCACGTTGTCACTCAGCTTGGGCAGCCGGGGGATATTTGTGGGAATTATTGGCATCTTGCCTCTTTTAGCCAAGAATCGAGCAGTGCTTGCATCCAATTCTCAGCCGTCTTTCCCAGCGCATTCCAGCAGGCTTTCCGACCAGCTCGAGCTGTTGAAACGAGAGGCACGGCGAGACAAGACGAAATTAGGCCGACTTGACCAGGGTTGGATTAATACTCGGACGGAATACGGAGTACAATACGAGGGCCCGGACTCGTAGGTTTGTCAGCACCGATTGTTTCTTGGTAGCGGCCGGGTGAGGCACCGGTGAAAATATTGGTGATGTACGGAGTATTGAGATACATTTGGCTACTTCAGTGGAGATGCTTTGCTGGGCGCTGCCCCGCTGCCACGAATTGTGACCAATCACATGGCGCAATGGTGCTTGTAGATTCTGACAAGGCGATGTACGGAGTACGGAGCATAATAAGATACGTTTGGAGGAAGCTAGCAGGGAGCTAAATACACTAAATGTGCGTTTGCCTTGGCTCCAGCTAGCCTGAATAGAACTCCACGTGACAAATTGCAGGCCAGGCAGCGCCAAACGCCCCTGCTAATCCTTGCAAACTTCCCTGCTAAGTCCCCGCCAACTCCCCGCTAACTTTATCCCCATGACGGTTGCATTTGTTCTAAGATACTTCTCGATACCTCGCAGTGACAGCACTGGACGCGCAAGCTTTGCAGCTGGACATCCTCGGGAGCCTGTCTTATTCGGCTTTTCGAGAGGTGAGGCGGTAAGGAAAAGTTCAAGGTGGGTTATCGGCATCCTTTGGGGCTTTTTGCAACCTCGGAACGCACGAGTGATGCCCAATTGTCAGGGCCATTCTACTACCTCTACAGTCATGAGCATACCTGGAGCATCGGGCGAACAGCGCCTTTCCGCATACAAGCATGTCTTGCCTTGGTTACCTCGACTCCGCTTACTCTTCCCAGCTGACCGACGAGGTACGACGACGACCATCCTCACCTCGTCGTCATGGCTCAGGCGAACGTCCACGACGTCATGTGGCTAGAAATAGCCGCCGATGGGACGCGGCAGACCCGGTTCCCGGCAAGTTCCGCACATCCAGACCGTGCTCCTACCGTGGACCTGCAGAGCTTCTTTGCCATCCGTCCAGAGACCACGGCCTTTCGTCGGCAGTTCGACGCGGCCTGGCACTGGTTGGCCAAGGACGACTTCCTCCGGCTGCAGAGTGGTATGGCACAACCTTCTACCTCCAATACGGTGTCTCGTTTGGGGGAAGGCCTTTTCCAGCGCATGACGTCCAAGGCCTCGTTGGTTGTGGTCGGTGCCGGTCCAGCAGGCTGACTTCTTGGAAACGACGGGCTTGCCTATGCCATCGGGTCGGAAGCACTGCAACGCCTCTCGAGGAACCCGTGGCTCCCGACAATGCGCCTGACGTCCAGCTTCTGCATGAGACACGGACCTTCGCGATCAGGCCCATCAAAGACCCGGCAGATCTCCAGCTTGGCAGACTTGTGGGATACCACTTTCAGGGCTGGAAAATGCTTGATTGCTTCTACTACTCCATCCGTTCCATGCAATCCTGTACCGGCAAGCAAACTTCAATAAGCAACGGGAGCGCTCAAGATCACCTTCAGCGACGATCTGCCGGATGCACATGGTCCCACTTCCCACGGTGAGAGGGCTGGCAGCTGGGGGTCTCCTTACAGCGTCGTGCAAATGGTCTGAAGCCACTCGCCCAAGGTAGATACCAGACTACAGTCTATTCACCAGAGGATACGCCACTACGCTATGCCGTAAGCTTGGAGCAACGCGTATACAATAACCCAAAATAGCAATGCCAAGACGCAGGCTTTCCCGTATGTCTTTCCCCATCTCCGCTCCGGAAGGAAGCTTGCCAACTGTCAGACCTGGACGGCCTGTCAGAAAAAGTGGACACCGTCAACAAGTGCCGTTATCGTCAGGAAGCAAGCAACACTATGCAGTAAGGATACATCTCTGGCCGCGTCTGTCGTCTTGGCATGCCTTTCCCGGGACAGAGCGGCACTATTCCCGAGCATCGCCTTGGCCGTCCTCTTCCGAGATCGAATGCAGCAAGCACAGCAGCCAGCGCACAGCCACGACACCGTCCTCTTCCTCCGCGGCCATCTCACCGCGATGGACTCAGCGGCCGGTTGAATCCGCCCACGCGGTTCATGTACTGTCGATATTCGGTCTTCTTGGCCTTGTGCACGGCTCCGACGTTGTTGCCCGCCACCTTTTTGCCCTTGGTCGAGTTGAACCCGCTGAAGCCCATCATCGCCTGCATGGCGTCCATCGTGCCGTCGTCCTCGACCAGCACGTCGTCGACATCGTCCTCGTCCGCGCCCTCGGCGTCCCCGACGCCCCCCCGACGCCGCCCTCTCCCGTCGTAGTCCCGATCCTCGGCCATCGGGCTGCCGTCGCCCCGTCGCCGGCCGCGCCCTCTTCCGCGATCGTCGCGGCCGTCGTCGTAGTCGTCTCTGCTGCCGTCGTTGTCCTCCTTGTAGGCGTGGTCGCGGCCGCCTCCGACGCGGAACGACATTGGCGCTGCTCCTGTTGCCGCCGCCGCCTCCTGCCGCTTCTCGGCGTGTCGCGGCCTCGTGGGCAGACCGGCATTGTTACTGCCGCTGCTGTTTCCGTTTCCGCCGTCGTGCGGAGGACTCGCATCGCGTCGAGGCGACGCAGACCGGCGTCGGCTGTTACCGTCACGATCTTGTACTGCGGTCGTCGAGTCAGTCCCGGCCAGTCCAGCCACGCCCGGGAAGAGGGGGCAGAACATACTTTTGTCGCGCGTCTCGTCGCGAACGACCTGTTTTGGGGCTGAAGGCGGCTGTGCTTCGTCTCGTCGCGGCCCGGCTTCGCGGCCACCGGCACCGAACGCCTTCTTCGGCCTGTTGTCGTCGCGATCTTTGAGGCCGCTGCCCCCGCTGCCGCTTCCGTCTACGGCTCCACGGCTTGGAGACCGCGATCGTCGACGGTCGCGGCGGTCTCTTGAGCGCGATCGATAGCGCCGGTTTCGGTCTGCATCGCGGTCGCGGTCGCGGCCAGACTCTCGCTCCCGGTTCCGGTTGCCGCGATCGCGGTTCCGGTCTCGGTCTCGGTCTCGGTCTCGATCGCGGTCTCTGGCCCAGTCTCTGTCCCGGTCTCGATCCCCATCCCGATCTCTGTCCCTGTTTCGATCTCTTTCATTGTCGCGCTCTCTGCCGCCGCGACCGCGATTTCGGTAGTCCCTGTCATCCCGCTGCTGAGGTCGCTCCCCCTCTGGGCGGCGAGAAGACCTCTTGTAGCCCGAATCTGCCATCGTTCTGTGTGCTAGTCCTTCCGTTGACCCTTTTTGGCTTCCTCCTGTACAGGTGAAATGCGTCGCGGAGGCGCGGAGAGCAAGATCGATCAACGCTTAATCTGCGCTATAATTTAGTGTTGGCCACTGCCGTTCTGCCATCCTACACCGCTTATTGTGGTTCTTATCATTTGGCTTACAGCTCTACGGAGGTAATAAGAAGTCACGTCTCTAGGTACGACTCAGCCGGCACACAGTGTGGAATGGCAAGCCGTGAACTGACCAGAGCTGCTTTTCAGCTGTCTGTTCATATCTCATCCTCCTCGTCATCAAAGTCGTCTTCTCGTCCCATCTCGTACAGGATCCTGCCGCCTTCACCGGCGCCAATGTCCGTCTGTGCATCGAAATAGGGCAGCACGATTCCCTCTCTGTCACGCCTCTGCTTCTCGGTCAGGCCCAGGCTGAACGTGGTCTCGGGCAGCGTCTCCTCGTCGTCGTCATCTTCCGCCGCAGCGGTTCCAGCTCCAGGGTCGGCAGCTGCTGCAAATAGGGGATGATCGGCCATGACGAGAATATTCGTGCAGGGCACAGCAGCGGCATCCCAAGGCATGGGCGAGCGGCTCTGTGCCTGCTTTGGCCCTGTCAAAGGCGCCGAGCCCGGGCCAGACTGCTGCTGCTGCTGCTGCTGCTTCGGCTGCCCCCATGCCACGACAAACCGCTCGACGACGGCACGACCGCTGCGCCGGCGCAGCTCCATCTCGACAATGACGCTGCCGGCGTAGAGCGGGCCGACGAGGACGTCGTGCTTGTTGTAGCGGCTGTCCGTGTAGCCAAAGAGGGCGCCCTCGCCCTCGGCCCAGCCGAATCGCGGCTCCTCCTCGCAGCGGTCGCGCGCACGCTTCCGGGCCACCTCCTCGTGCAGCGCCTGGACGCGGACAATGGCCGTGGCCAGGTGGCAGAGGACCTTGAGCGGAGGCGGCTTGCCAAAAGCCTGCCATCCCCGGCTGCCGTAGGCAGCTACTTCAGAGGCCGGATCCTCATCGGCGTGGTACAGGCCGAGCACGGAAGCCGTAGGCGAGACAAGGCTCGACACAAAGGCGGCGACGAAGAGCGGATCCTGCTGGGCAATCTGGCACAGCGAGTCGATCACGATGAGCGTCTCTGAAGAGGTGACATGTCAGCAGGGGTGGCCAACACTGGTAGTTCGAGACCACACGTACTCTGTGGTGGTCCAGTCTTTGGCGGCTGGTCCGGCGGTGATGCCTGGCACTTTGCTATGATATCGTCACGGAAAGCCTGCAGGGACTTCCGCTTCCGCTCGACGAGGATGTCGACGTGAGGGGACCGGCGCGGGCCGGCAATGAAGCTGGACGCATAGACCACACGGGTTCCAGCAGCCTGCAGAGACACGGACGGCGGGCAACAGTCAGAACGCAGGACGTATCATGGCATATCAGCTGGCAGTCTGCGGTATACCGACCTTGGCTCGGAGCATGAACTCTTCCAGGACGACCGTGCCAGGCTCCTGCAGCGTGTCCAGGACAAGGGTGAGGGGGCTGATGCCGTCACGCAGGCCGAGAAGCTTCTGCAGCAGCAGAACGCTGTACGCGGACGGCGTATATGATTTCGTCGAGGCCATAGCAGACGGACGAGGCGGACGGGGCGGACGAGGGGACAGAGAGAGACTCGGTAGTGGAGGCTCACTCCGACGATGGGCCCACGAAGCGGGAATGCACCATGGACGGACGAGCACGAGGGACGTATACGGCTTTGCGGTGCTTTGTCCGAGACGGCTCGGCCACGGCCAAAATTTTCGGGCCTCTACAGGCGTCGAAAAGTCGCTAGTGCTGCCTCAGCGCATTATTAGTACACTATCTCACAGGGCATCGATCACGTGTGGTTTCGCGCAGCCAAGTCCGCATGCATACCTCCACTTCCTTGAAGCCGGGATCGGTAGCTTGCGACGAGGGTATTTATTCTCCTTGACTTTGCAGGTGTCCCGGCAGGCCTCTGCAGTCCATAGCCCCATCTGGCCTCGTGGAAGCCGAGCCCAGGGAAAAAGCAGCTCTCATCGTACGTGGCTCTCGTCTGCCCAGCATGTCCGCCGGCAACGAGCGCTTCAACCGCGAGGCGGCGACGTGGAACGAGAAGCCCGACATGGTGCGCGGCGCCGGGCTCGCCTTGGCGGCCATTCTGGCGTTCCGGCCCGATCTCGACGCGGCCAAGGCGCGCGGGACGGCGGCGACGGACGGCATCGACGTGCTGGAGATTGGCTGCGGCACCGGGCTGCTGGCCTTTCAGATGGCGCCCTACGTGCGCTCCATCGTCGCCGTGGACGCGGCGCAGGGCATGATCGACGTGCTGCGGCAGCGGCTGGCCCAGACGCCGCAGGCTGCCAACATCACGCCGCTGTGTGCCGTTCTGGAGGATCCGGAAGACCCGATTCTGCCGGCGGCCAAAGAGGCCAAAGAGGCCAAAGAGGCCAAAGAGGCCAAAGAGGCCAAAGAGGCAGACCACAGCCCTCGCCGCAAGTTTGACCTCGTCACGAGCCATCTGGTCCTTCACCACATCCCCGATCACGTGGCCCTGCTGCGCACCCTCTACGGCTGTCTCAAGCCCGGCGGCCAGGTTGCGCTGACCGACTTTGAGGACTTTGGCCCCGAGGCGCGACGCTTCCACCCCGAGGCCAGCATGGCCGGCGTCGAGCACCACGGCATCTGCGCGGCGCTCTTTGCCCGCCAGATGAGCGACGCCGGGTTCGAGGACGTGGTCGTCCGGCCCGAGTGGACCATGGACAAGGAGGTCGAGCGCTTGCCGGGCGAGAATGCGGCCCCGGAGACCCTGTCGTTTCCTTTTCTGCTCTGCAGGGGCACGAAAAGGTGAATGGGATGTATATTGGCTTTGGGTACTTGTGTGTGAGGTAGCACGGCCGAGCCGTACTCGAAGTTTGATCTCAGGGAATCTTGTTGTGGTAATGGGGATTGCCTACGTTTTAAGAATTGCTCTCGTTTGAGCCGACCTCACGATGAGCTCGTTGTCGTGTCTTCAAACAACCCCGGTTCCTCATACGCAGTGAATACTACGGTTGTGCGTCATCTTCAGATATGTCACTCATTAGTCGTAGCTGTTAACATGGCCGCTCTGATCCCTTCAGTCTCCGTTCTCCTTCACAGAGCACAGTTCCGGCTTCTCGTCTCTCTGATCAGAGTTTTCTTCGCTCTCTGCCACTGCTTTTCCAGGTCTTTGCGCTGCATTATTCGGGCTTGAATCCTTCACAAGAAGCTCCGTGTTGCCATTTTCGCCTTTCACGTCCTCGTTTTCCACGGCCTCGTTGCCTTTTTGTGTAGTTTTGCTGTCCTTTTCATCCTTGCCCACCATAGTTGCTTTTCCCTCAGCACCATTTCTTACTCCGTGCGTCCCATTTCCTGCTTTATCGGACTGGATCTCTGCCTCGCCGTTGGCTTCCTTTCCTCTCACATCAGCCGGTTTGGCCGAGTCCCTTTGCTTCCTAGCACCATCTTTCTGCAGCCACCCAGCGTTTTCCGACTCCCCGGCGTTGCCGTCGTCGCCAGCCTTGACACGCATGTGGTCCGGCTTGTATTCGTCGGGAAGCTGGATGTTCCAGTCGCTCTCAAACGCTTCGATGATATACTTGTCAAAAAACCCACTCTTGCGCAGCTCGTAAGCCACAAAAGCCTCTGCAAGCCATGCCTTGTCGTGGAATCCGCCCTGCAGATCAGTCTTGTAGCGGGCACAGTCGTGCCTGAAGTTGTCGTCATTCTTCAACGCCGCAACGTCGGGCCGTGCGTTGTCGGTATCCGGATCGATAATGTGTTGGCTACTGGGAAAGAGAGATATCACCTCCCTCTGCTCTTCTTTGCTCAACGCATTCCACGCTTCAGGATTGCACAGGAGGGCCTGAGAGGTCTGTCAGTTTCTGGTGCGTGGCACGGTCTCGGTACTTGTGTGTAGAACGCACTCGGATATCATAGTTGCCCAAGGGTGATTTCGCACTGGACAGGACAAAGTCTGGCTGCCACTTTGCAGCCTCTCGCTTGCGACGTTTGACGGCTGCCGTCTCCGTCGGAGATGTCTTGACGGGTTTTATCTCTTTGCCTGCCGAGGCTGGCCGCTTCTGCGACACTCTTCTGCCCGAGCGAGTGATGGTGACCTGGGATGAGAATGGCACTGGGGGAAACGTCAGCTCGTATTCCGGCCACCAGGGATGCCTCCGTTGGCCTTTTGATGTACTTGCCTTGCTCAATGAGCTCATCCGCTTCCTCGACGGCTCCTCTCTTCGGCTGCCGAGTCCTGGACGGGGACCGGGGGGGTGTAGCGTTCTCTGCACGGCCCACAGCCCTCCGTGTTCTGATGGGCGTGCTTGGCCCAGCCACCAGCGTCGACTCTGCTGGCGCTTCTGGAGCTTCACGCGCACGTTTTTGCCGTGCTGTCCCCGCTTGGTGTTGTGAAGCAGGTGCTGTAAGTGAGACAGGAGAAGGTGATCGACGGCCCGCAAGAGAATGAGAAACACAGGGCGGAGATGAACGGACTGGGGATGGAGAACGGGGAGGTATGCCATCTATGAAATCAATGAAGAGGCTGGATGATGGAGGCGAGGATAGCGGAGATGAGCTGCCGGATTCGAGAGCAAGCGCAACGGCATCGGTGGCCACCACAATGGTCGGCAATTCCATCGAGGGACTAGATGCTTCTGGCTGGAGCTGGCTGGCCATTTTCTGTCATGGCGTGGTCTCGCCGAAAACGCCCACGGGTGGAAACAGAGGTGGGAGTGAATGGAAAACAAACATTGGCGAGGGAAATCCAAGGAGGGCAAGCCGGTTTCGCACTGTGCAGGCGAAGAAGGGGCCGAAAAGAGAGGAGGAGTGAGAGGGCGGCGATGCAGGCAGAGGGGGAGGCAGCTAGTCCCAATGCCGGAGCGTCTGTTTTTTTGCGCTGTTGGATGGCGAAGCGGGCGTTGACGACGGCTCGGCGTTGCTTTTTGGACGGGCTTTCGTGGGAGATTGGTGTCTTATCGGAGCTATCGCCAGAAAACACGAGGCTGATGGCGTCACGTTGCAGGGGCGGTCTCCAGGCTGCTACAGCGCCGACGCCACGAGCCACAGGGAGCCACAGGGTTGTGTGGCTCGAATTCCAGTGCCGGGTGATTGGCCAGCCTTGCGAGAAGAGTGGAGCGAGGCCTATATTTTCCGTTGGCAGCTGCGAGTTAGTAGACAGTATTGGAGGCTTACCGGCAAAAGGGACAAAAAGGGGCCAGCAACAGCATCCTCGACCGGACCGCAGCGATTGGCGCCGTCTTCCCAGGCAAAACGAAAATCGACGACACCTGGCAGCTGACCGGCGAGACCAGAGCGCAGGATCTGTTGCATACCACGCAGGCCTTTTACGTCCGGCCGGATCGCCAAAGACCCGAGGCAGACAACGGACGGGTTTCTCTGTAGCCACGTCACCGACTTCAACGGCAAGGCTTTCTCTTTGCTGCTGCCAGGCCGCATCGAGGCCTATCCTCTCGATCCCCCCCCCCCCCCCTCTCTGCATCTCTCTCTCTCTCCGCGTCACGACCTGTTCTGTTCTGTCGCCCTCCCCCCCCCCCCCCCCCCCCCCCCCCCCCCCCCCCCCCCCCCCCCCCCCCCCCCCCCCCCCCCCCCCCCCCCCCCCCCCCGCCGCTCCCCCCC